>CM053275.1:14938723-15139621 GCA_028583415.1 Protea cynaroides
TGGGATCCAGTCTGTAGCATTACATCTATGTAAAGTTATTTTATCTTATAAAACTAGCAAGCATCTAAAGCTTGATGCTAACAGTTCTTGGTCTTTGAACAGTCTTGATCAAGGACTGGATCATTTAGGCCCAGCTACTAATGGTTCAGACAGTCCAACAAAGTCCAACTCCTGGTCCTATGTTCCATTTTTTTTTTCTGGTAATAGGTCCTATGTTCCATGGAAGCAAGGGAGAAAGAACTTAGATTCATCTTGGATGCCATGTATATGAATGTCTGCAGCATAGAAAGTATTACGAAGATTAAATATCTTTCATATAGTTGTGAGAGAATCAGTTTCCAATTGCCAATCATATTTCTGCTAGAGATGCATACTGTTATAAAACTTGGGCAATTGCTTCAAGTACGAGTCCAAAGCAGATCCAACCCTAAGAAAGGATTAGTCAACCTGCATTGTAACTCAACCAAGAATTAACAACAGGTGTTCACCCCGAGCTTTAACATCATATAAGCTTAAGATACATCATTGTGAGGATTGTAGGCTAATATCCTGATTTGGATTATTGAAATGAATTGTGGGACATGACATGGTAATTCTTTTACTACGCAAAACCTTTAATTATTATTATTATTTTTTTTTTTGGGTCCTGTTATGTTTATCGCGAGAGGGGAAGAGGCCCTCGCGACTAGTGCTATCACTAATCCCGAAGCGCTGATGCTTCTCTTCTTTTTTTTTGTGCTTTGTCTCTTAGACCCTTTTAGGGTTGTACTCATTATTATTATATATTGAAGAGGAGGGGGTCTCAATCACATTGATCGAGACTCCCAAAGTTGCAGCAGCCTCTTCTTCTTCTCTCTATCTTTTTTATCAAATCTTCTTTCTTTCTCTATAGAATTTACAGGTTCATTAGCAGCACAACTATCCAAGTGTTGGCTTCTTAGTGGTTGTATGATTGTATCAAGGTTGGAAATTTCACCAAGGGCTTGATTTCAACCCTGGGCAAAACCAAAATATTTCCCAAATTTTGCCAATTTCAGCTTCCATACCTATTTTATCAAACCATCTTTTTTGGCTAAAAATTCATCAATATACAACTAAACTCAACTCAGCCTTATCCCAACTAAAGACGATTGACTACATGGATCTCCAATCAGTTCTATTCAAAATCATAATTGTTTCTAGTTCTAAGTAATACATGTCTTTCCTCACCCCTTCTTCTCAAGTCATTTTAGGCTTACCCTTGGCTCTTTTAACTCCTTTAATTTGAATCAAATCACCCCACTTTGCTGGAGCATTCAAAGGCCTACGTTGCACATGCCCATGCCAACTCAAATGACTTTCTCGCAACTCATCATGTATTGAGCAACTCCTAAATCATCTCTAATTTATTCATTCCTAATTTATCTTTCCTAGTTTTATCAGTCATCTATCTCAGCATCCTTATATATAGTGCGTAAATTATTTCATACTTCTAAATCCGAGTTATGCCAAAATGCTAACATTGTCATAAAGATCCTACATCACATCCTAAGATTTGAACTCAAAATTCTTTTACAAAGAATATAATCCATTCCAGTCAGCCCAATGCTTGGGACATTTTAAGATTTTCCACCCCAAACCAACAACTGAAAATTTTCAGGTGATATCAGTAAGATCCCAGCACAAATCGTACTCCTCAGTTATTATCTAATCTAGAAAAATATGAATAGGTATACCACCTTGCAGTGTGTCATAACAATATTGACTAGTTACCTCTTCTCTGATTTGCCTAGAGTGTAATATGCAATGTATGACATTTAGCATGCACTCCTCAGTTATTATCTAATCTAGAAAAATATGAATAGGTAGACCACCTTGCAGTGTGTCATAACATTATTGACTGGTTACCTCTTCTCTGATTTGCCTAGAGTGTAATATGCAATGTATGACATTTAGCAGTATTTTGGTATTCCTGTGTGTGTGTGTGTGTGCACGCACGCGCACGAGCACATGCATGAGTATAGAATTTGAACTTACAATCTTTGTGCTCCTTCCCATCTTGAATACAACTACAGCATCTATCAGACAGAAAGAAGGTAAGCCAAAGAAACAATATTGAAATAATAACACAGAAGCATGCACGAGTAGTATCTACAGAACCTAATCAGTGAAGAACTTCCTTTCAACTGTGCTTCTATTTCATTCAGATACAAACTGAAGAAGGCAGACCTGCAAAAACCAATTATACCCATATTCAAACATTAATCAAATGCATTTCACTGGATGACAAGAGAAAAAAGTTAGGCTGGCTGGCTTTTTTAGTAGGTAGCTGATGGTTTAGGAAACATGAAATTCCTATTGGCAAAACTGGAGTTTTAAACTGGAATATTCTCAGTGGAACAGTAATGATGTGCTCAATACTGGAAATTTCTCAATGGAACCCAGTCTTTTGTATGTAAATTTTACTTTAGTCAACAGAGAACAGAAGTGTAGAGAATATAAAAAGCAGGTAAACACTAAAGTAAAGGGATTCGGACCACTTTCTTCTAAGCTGTATTTAGCATTTTCAAACTGTCAATACGGGATTCCATGCCATTTGTTTGAAAACCCTGATCTTAAAATCTCTTTATATGATTCGTCAGATATTGACCGCTCAATGATTTGCCTATGGAGTTGACTGGCCACCTTAATTTCACAAACAAAATAAAAGGCACCTGTGAATCTAAGACACACACACTCCTCTCTCCCTCCCCCTTCTCTTTCTCTCTAACTCTATTTGCTTTTGCGGTTAATGAAATACCTTGCTTTCACTGAAACAAAATGAACGGCATTTGCTTTCGAATGTAGAAAATTCAACTCACCTCTCTCAAGGTTGACTAACCACCTTTGCTACAGTGAAACAAATAGAAGTGATTTTAAAAGCAAATCTTTAAGACATCTCAAAAGTCAAATCTATGCCTTTCGCATTTTTTTAATACAGTTTTATGCATCATCAACAACCATGTTGAGATGGATTCCATCCCAAATGGCCATTGTTAAGGCCGAGAATATGATATACCCAGAAGGAACTGCAGCTGCTGTAAGGATTGGGGATAATTTCCATAAATGGTGAAGTTGTCCACCTAACAACCCTGTCAAATGTCCGAGTATGCCAATTTCCTATTAAAGAAAACAATAACCAAAAGAAATGGGAATCATAAGAACCACAATTCATCATTACATAAATGAGAGAAAGAATTAAATTTTGAAAAAGAAAAAAGAGAACAATGAGTAGCTAAATTTAATTTTTGCTCCTCTGAATTAATTGACCACCTTTGAATTCATTATTTCCTCTTTGGGATGCAGCAATTGAGATCCTCCATGAAGCAAGTTGCGCACTTCATGATATTGCTTTGAGATAGTTGGGAGATCATAAGACACAGACATGAGATGTCCAATTAGATAATTCCATCTTCTTGCAATACACCCTAATAGAGAGAGCTCCTGTTGCCACTCCAATATTATTAACCCTCCAAATTGTACATAGAAAGCAAACCTACTATCTAATTCAAAATCAAATCATGCACTACAATGGATTCTCAATTTTTCAAATTCAAGTGATGGTTCTAACCTCTTCATGTCAACAGCCACACTAGTTCTATAGAATGATCCAGAAACTACAGTCCCCATAAATGAGCATGCAAGTACTATACTCTTTACTATTTAATAAAAATGAGAGATGGACTTTATGATGTCATGAAATGTCTAATAAATAAACTTGTTGAACAGTAACACTCCATACTTGGGTTTTAAAAGATAGAGTTCTTTCAAGTCATTTTGGCTCTTTATCAAGGTTTTAAATCTCGGATTTCAGTGGCTGCCAAAACCGAAATTTAGGCCGAAATGGCCAAAATCTGAACAAAAATGATGCATCGGCAAACGGCCAAATTATGGTCTGAAACTTCATAGGAATCTTATTTTAACCTCTATGAACATATGTGAACCTTTATATTACCAGAAAACTCACACAAAATAGTAGGTTGGCTTTGCACCGTAGGTTAGTGGTATACGCCGAACCCTGTTGTTTACCTTGTGTAATGTTGCCTATTCTACCCATTGTTTTAGTATTAGAAGATACAAAAGGCAAGTAAAACAAGTAAATTATGCAGTTGGAATGAATAAACAATTTTATGAACTATACCCATAGAAAAAATCAAACTGACTCTATGAGGCCGTAGATTGGCCAACAGTGTAACATATATAAAATTGAGGGGCCATCCAATTGATATTAATCCTAATTTTTTTCAATTTTTTTGTTGTTGAAAAATCTATTTTTCAAACCAGAAAATATAGAAAAAGTAATCTGATAGCGTGAAGCCATAGATCGGACTAGGCATTTATCCTACTTTTTTTTATTAAAATTCGTTTGAAAAAAAGTTTATACCTTGAAATGCTGAATCTGGACAAATTTTCACCAATATGCAACAAATGATGTTGTAGGAGTGATGTCGCAACCCCCTAGTATGTACTCCATCAATGTGTAGAAGCAAGGCAGCAAAAAACTAGGAAAAAATTAGAATTTTCTTCTTTCCATAGAGAACCAAATGAAAACTACCGAAAAAGGTCGAGATGGGTCGAAATTCATCGGCATGAGATATTTTATATACCTCCTATGTAACGTATTGACAATACAATATTGGCAAGGCCGATATTTCAGCAAAATGCCAAAATATCAATCGAAATTTTGTAACTTTTGTAAGTCGAATCCCATCTTGTCTCAATAAGTCTGAAAACCGAAATATTTCGGGAATCTCAACGTAATTTCGTTGAGATTTTGAACCTTGCTCTTTATTGTGTTTTTCCTTATGCTATTTATTAAATGATTTGTATATACTATCTTATCTCTTATGCAAATGAAGATCATCCCATTAATCATAACTTCCATTCCCTCTAATTTTCTTTGTGCTCTTTTCTTCTTTAGGAATATTTTAAAAATAAAGAAAATAAAATAATTTTCCAACTATGAGTTTCTTTCTTTTCTTTTCTTGTTTTTTTTAATATAAATTGGTTAACTCTCTAGCTTATAGCTGGCAATTTTGAACTAAGACTTCTGAAACTGCTTCTATTCAGAGAATATTTAATCATCACTAATAAAATCTTCCAATGCAGTGATTGGCATATCTGTAACTTTGATGAATCAATAGAGTAATAGAAAACAATAATTCCCTGCTAAAGTAATCAGTGAATTCAATGTATTGTGGTTGTTCCATCATTACATACAATACCTTGTATGCTTCAATCAAAGGTGTACCCAATATATCATAAAGGGAATATCTGCAAATTAGTACCTTGTTCTCAGCTATTACTTCGTATTGTTTGTACGTGAATTGAAAACTACTACCTTGGGGGGTAAAGCAAAGCGTGAATTTTCCTTCTCTTCTCTCTTTCATCTAATTTAAATCCTCAATACAGTTTCGTAACTCCAATTAGAGTTGCTATACCAATTCAACATCCTCGTATTGGAAGCGGGCTACTCCCCGAAAATGCCCGGCCCGTAGGTTCGTTTGTCGTTGGGGCTAAGCACATATTCCCAATGATACTTAAATGTTTGCCACCTTTAATACGTTATAGAGATAAATTACAATTGTAGATGACTGGTTGCTGTTGCCTAGGTCATGATTATGTGTATACAAGTATTCAATTTTGACAATAATACCGTTTACCTGTGCTTATGAAAGCCTTGAAAGACTGTGTATACAAGTAAAGGCATAAAAAAATCAAAACTCAAGAAAATAAGGCAAATGCAAATTCAACTCCATAGTAGAACTTACAATTATTTCAAGAAAAACACTATCATGGTTTTCAGCTGAAATTTGCAGTCGTTCAAACACTTGAAGCCATTGAACTTTGGGAGCAGAAAAAATTAAATTGGCACCTGATACCATTCTGACAGTTTTCTTGTCAAGCAAATAAGAAAGGTTCTTTGATCTCCACTGGTTCCATGCAACAAATTCAACCAACTGAATTTCATCCCTGATTGCAAGGACAAAAATATATTTCACTCACCCCAAATCTAGCAAGGAAATGGGAAACATTGAGAGAGCACAGAAGCAGCAGCCTTAGTTAGATAGTAGTGACTACGTTTATTTTATATTTCACTATTTCAGTTTTTTTCTATTTCTGTTCTTAGTATGTGAACAGAGTTCTTTTTAGTTAAGTTGTAACTGCAGTTTCCCCATCCCTCCATGAATAGGACTTCTTCCTTTATTTTATTTTATTTTTATTTTATTTAAGGTAGTTATAACTATCTGTTGTAGCTTCAGCCCACTACCCCAGTCCCCACGGTTTCCCTTCGTCCCCTTTAAAATACTTCTTTGAGAGAGGTAAGCACAGAAAATAGTTATGAATGAAAATGAAAGTGGACTGCTCTCTCTTGTGTAAGTCTCTTTCTCTTCTCTAACTTTCTCTTCTTTCTTTTCCCTGCATCGAACTCTACTCCATCCCCTTTTCCTTTTACTCCCTACTTCTTGTTCTTCATTTACATACGTAAAACACTTCCCTTTCCCCTCATACATCCCACGGTTTACTTCAGGTTATGTTGTATTGTTGTTTCTCCATCCCCTTACGAATCCGTCTCCCTGCATTCCATTCCCCCCACAATACTCCTCCCCCCCAGTTCCTTGTTGCTGTTCTGCTGGACAGCAGGTTTACTGTAATGACTTTCCCGCATATATGGAATCTCATCACCTGTTACAGCCCTATTCAGATCAGCATTTCCTTACTCCTTTGCATTAAATTGTTTCTGATTTTTTAATATGAATGTTGGCTGCTACTGTATTAAAGGGTTTAGCTTCACAATTTTAGGGTTCTTGAAAGTTTCTGCACATTAGTACTTGGTTGAATGCTGCCTAATGTTGAACTACTGTGGCCCGCTAATGAATATTGCTAAATTGAAGGCATGTAACCTAAGACTTATATTGTTCATTGCTAGTTTGTTATTGCTGCCCACCTCCTATATGCATTTCATGTATGCTGCTGCCTACCTAAACTAGACAGCCATTAAGTGAACCTATTTGATTAGTGTTGTTGTATTGTGAGAAGCTTTATTCTCTAGGTTGTCCTACATCAAAAAGGCTTTGAGTTTCCTTTACAAGCTTGAACTACAAAAGGTTGAATTCATGCACTTTCTTGTGCCTTGATTTGGCTTGCAACTTAAGCGACTGAACAAAGAAGTGATTATTTGTTAAAACATCTTTGTCCAACCAAACTTTACCCCCCAAAAGAAAAAAAAAATTTAGTTGTTCACAACTGTTAATTCAATAATTAAATAACCTGTAATTAGTAACACAGGTAAAACTCAATTAATAGTACTGAATTAATTAAATATGTAAATATATAACCTTGCATTCTCCAAATAAATAATGCAGATTTTAACCCTCTCAAGAATTAGAGACAGTAGCAGCCACTCTGAAATTTTCTGGTAACTGCCAAAGAAAGCATAGCAGCGTTGTCCTCTATAGTGGCATATTCAGTCAGTCATGTGACAAAAGAATAGCAAGGCAGTCTCATAATAGCACCATACTCTTCTAACCCACACTAGTCAAAATAACAAATAAACAATCACAGTTTCATATGTGCAAATTCCTACTCAATGTATCAGGACTAGAATGTCACATAATATCTTAGGAAAATCACCTACAGTGTAGGAAGGGGATAACTGTACTTACAGTGGAGAAGTGTCACAATTTAAACATTTCTCTAACAGGTTACCATCAGAACCAAGACATTTGCCATGCAATATGGTCTCAGATAGTAGATCCAAGCCAATCTCATTTGACGATATGCACGATACTGCAGTCTGCCTGTTCAAAAGCTCTTGAACCATAAGCTTTGAATACTCAGCACTATGGCATACTTTGAGTTTAAAACTTGAAACGTTGAGAGGGGATCCAGGATCCACACTACCTACTGCAGCACAATCATTAGGATGGGAAATCATAGAATTTTTCATAAAATCCCTCATTTCTGCAGCCAAATTAAATGATGTAGTTTTCAGCTTCAATTTGTCAAGATACACATTAAGGTAGTCATATTCTCTTCCCGTAAGATCATTAAGATCCAACTCAACAGCTGCAGTCAGAAGACTGCTGAGATGTGAATCTCTCAATGGTAAGGCATGAAATAAATGCTGCAGAACGAATTCTCTAGCTCTACTAAGGATTGCAGATGACAGATTTGCAAGACCCTGCTGTTTCAAAATAAAATTAGAGATAAGGAAGCAACTAACTGAAATAACTTGTCCATTCTTTTTTGTTTTTTTTTTGGGGGGGGGAAGGGGGGGAGAGAGAGAGTGGAGGAAGCACTATGTAACAAGGACACAGAAACATGTTTCAGTTTCTAACTTTGAATGCAAGGTTTCTAACCCTGGAACACCTAAGCATGTGCATAATAATTATCTTCTCACCATAGGCAACCACCTAGGTGCGAGTACTAAGTGACCTCTTCATTGCAATACATATAATTAGTTTTGTTTTCCAGCCGGGAGCCTCTCTTCCTTATTCCTTCCCTCTCTCTTATTTTTTTCTTTCTTTAAATTAAAAAAATAAAAAATACTCCAGCACTGTTGGATTTAGCAAACTCAAAATTTGTGTGCTCCAGTGTAGCATACTTATCCAAAAGGTCAAAAACTGAAGGACAGCAAAACAAAAGAATTGATTGTAACCTGAGGGAAATAAGGATTTGATGTCATCTCAAGCATAGCTGCATCAAGCTCTTTCAATGAGTCTTCATAATCATCTAAGCCTCTAAGGCGGCTAAAAACCTACAACAGCCAGAACATTCATTTATATTAAACAGGGAGAAAACAGCTGCAACCATGCACTCAATAACTTAAAACCAGATGAAGAATTGCATTGAAGTTTATAGATCACAAGTTTTGGTGGATGTGGCATAAGAGATTAAGTGCAAACTCGATAAGATTAAAAGGTAATAGATGAAAAGGCTGTTAGATCTAGAAAATGCAATAACTGAAAGCTGTTTCTTTGATTTTTTTGACTTCATCAGACCAGTTCCAATCAATTGATTGATCATTTAGACATTTCCATGCTAGCCCCTACATAATTACCAAGAAACAAAAGTGTATGACTCATTGCCAATCATGGATACCAAAAGAAGTGGAATGTACATTTTCTTGTTTTTCCACATTCATAGGGTTTGCAGGTACTAAGTATCAAATTCCGTCAGATATCCAGCATTAGGTTTCTCTCATGATCTCTTGGTCTTATAACACCCAACATTTAATCTTTTTTCTGTGGCTCTTTCAAGAAAGTTGTTGGTTTCATAATAGAAATACTGATTCCCCAATTATCATGAACATTTGGCAAAAGGATGGCACATAGTATAATACATAAATTATGTTATGAATATACAACATAAATAAGCAGATGAGATACATTAGATCCATCAGTAAAAAGATTAATATGCAACACAAATGGATTAGCAGGTGGATGACCAACAATACATACATTAAGAAGGGTAAAGTCTAATATGATAGGGGTTCTTGAAAAGGCAGTGATTATTGAAAGGCCAATCTGGAAGACAAGACAGAATGTGGTGTTCCAGGAGAAGATAGAAGATCCATTAACTTTTTAACTAATATTATTGTAAAGGACTGGGCCTGTTTAGCCAGACCCATTACCAATTAGTTTAAGTGAATAAGTATTTAAGTATTCAATGATGGACCTAATTATTTAGGCTAAATACCGATTTAATTAAGAGTCCATGTGGCATGCTTATCTCATTTTCTACTTATCTCTTATCCTTCTTTTATTTAATTTGTAACTAGGACTCTGACTTGCAGAGTCCTAAATCTATCTATTAGTTATTTAGTTTGTAACTAGGACTCTGACTTGTAGAATCCTAAATCTGTCTTGTTAATCTTTTCTACATCTATAAATAGTGGCTAAGAGGAGAGGCTAAGAACAATCGATCCTACCTCCTCTCTCTCCTTTATACCTTCTGTCTCTTGGTTTTACTTAGAGCTGGTTGAGAGCCTTTTAATGTTCTCGATTCTGGTGTGCAGCCACCATTACTACCCTTGATATTTTGTTGTCCTCAAGTCTGATCTACCAATTTTATGGTACTACTTATACTGATCTGCTAACAGATCCATTCTGATCTACTCCACAGCTGCTAGTGGTTGCACTTTGCTGCATTCTTCGTTACACTGCTGCTACTGATCTGTAATCAGATGGGATCTAACTACTACAGATCTGCTGAGTTTTTATCTTATCAAGATCTACTGAATTTTGCTATTGACGCTGCTGTCCATATCTCATCGAGACCTGCAGAATTTTTTCTCTAATCAAGACTACTGTACTGAACAGATCTTGCACCACTATTGCTACCTGCTGTTGCCTTCAAGACCTATCCTCCCCTCTGCCTCAGTGTTGCTGTCCTGAACCTGATCTGAACCAGATCTACATCAGCCACTACAACCAGATCTGAAATCAGATCAGATCTCTTACAACTTAGTCCCTGTTGTTGGTTTCTGTTATTTATTTCAGTTACAGATCTGCTATAGACCTGCTCCTGGTTGATTCTACTACTAATGCTACATTTGCTACATTTTGTTCGTGTTGGCGCCTACTACCTCTTTGCTCATGGAAGAGCCTACTACTACTACTTGGACAGTGACCTATATTGTGTTACTATTATTGCTACTATTACTTGGTTCACCATGACCTATACTGTGCTACTATTACTACTACTACTAAATAATAAATACTGCTATGACTACTACTACTGCTACTACTACTACTGTTACTATTACTGCTACTACATTGTTCCAAGCTAAAGCTCGCACATTCCCCTATGCTCTAGCTTGAGGGGGATATTAACTAATATTATTGTAAAGGAATGGACCTGTTTATTTAAGTCCATTACCGATTAGTTTAAGTGATTTAAGTATTTAAGTGTTTAGTGATGAGCCTGATTATTCAAGCCCAATATCGATTTAATTAAGAGCCCATGTGGCCTGTTTATCTCATTTTCTATTTATCTCTTATCCTTCTCTTATTTAGTTTATAACTAAGACTCTAACTTTTAGAGTCCTAGATCTGTCTATTAGTTATTTGATTTGTAACTAAGACTCTAACTTGTAGAGTCCTAGATCTATCTTGTTAGTCTTTTCTACGTCTATAAATAGTGGCTAAAAGGAGAGGCTAAGAAAATCGATCCTACCGCCCCTCTCTCTCTCTCTCTCTCGGTTTTACTAACAAACTTCACCTAGTCTTTTTTTTTTTTTTTTTTTGTGCTAGAAGTCAGCAAGTATAATATATTAAAAAAGTAAATTGGAAATACAAATCAATTATTGGTTCAACCCTACCTTCGGCGTTGTCATCAGCAGGGCCCAACAGTGATCATACTAGTGTTTAAGTTCCACCTTTAGCATTACCATCAGCAGAATTAAATAACTATGAAAGCTTTGTTTAACCAATAAACCTGTACCTTAGGAGCCTTGAGGCATCCCACACTACTTCCCTATTTACAAAATCTGGACATTTTTTCCAAGTTAAAGTCAGAAGCTCTGTTGCTCCTCTTTTTGCTAGAACATCTGCCACCAAATTTATTTCTCTAACACAATGGGTAATTCTAATATTTTTACCAGATAATTTCTCCATGAGACTGTGCCATTGATATGATAGATTCCAAGGAGGATCTGACTGTTGTAAACATGTTACTATTGAAGTAGAATCACACTCAATCCACATATTATCAAATCCAAGCCTAATGGCTTCAGAAACGCCTCTTATAACTGCCTTTAACTCCGCTTGATGATTAGATGTTGTACCCAAATACTCAGAGTACGCAAATAGAACCTGACCTCTTTTGGTAATCCTACTTTCAGTTGGAAAAGCCTAGTCTGGATTTCTATAATCCTGATGCAGTTAGAACTTCTGTTGAATCTAATGATATTGCTCTGGGTGGCATTCCTACTTGTTCTTATTCTGCTCCTTTTGTTTCCACAGGAAGTAACAGAAAGAATGAAGGAGCAGCAGGAAAGGCAAGTCAAAACACATGAACCACAAAAAAATGAGAAAAATAAAAAAAGATGCAAACGGCGGATCATCCCTGTGTAGGGGTGGATTCCCCCCTCCCCTAATGTTCATCTTAAAAAGGATAAAACGATTTCATGATACCTCTTAAATAGCAAACCATCAAATGAGGCGTGAACATAAAAGAAATGAAGATACTCACATCTTCGAAGAACAGACCCCATTGCATGACTTTCCTCATATTTTGGGCATCCCAAACAGCAGGAAGACCAGATGATTGGTATCCAGATGCCAGAATCAACATATCCACGAACCCTTTAATCAAGTTCAACAGATCTTCCAGAGATATGTCTGGATGCGACCAACCCATAATTTCATCCAAAATCCAAATTCAAGATTACTGGTTTCTCAGGAATTCGTTGAAAAATGAAAGTTAGATCTCGCAAGTCTGCAACTGGGCAAGATTACTGGTTTCTCACGATTTTTCCCGCCTTTAATCCCAGAAATATTTCTCCCATGCGCTACGTTGCACAGTGTGGACTCGTCTATCGTCTAAACTACATCACACTACTAAAATTTGGGGGATCCAAATCGTCTCATCCCGGTAGTTGGGGAGGCGGGGTGGCGACCAGCTTTAGATGAGCGACACTTGGATCGCTCATAAAGCAATGGTCAAGATGGAAAAGAGGCAGAAATGACGTTTTATAACTGAAAACACTTTATCAACTGCCCTTTTTGAAAACCATCGAGTTGCCCGTCCATCTGAGTCAATTTTTGTGAAAAGTTCAGACTTTAGATCAGAGCTGCTTTCATCTTCGATCTCCTTTTCTTTTCTTCCTGAAATTCTTCGTTAAATTGATTTAGGGTTTTACTTTGCTGATGGAGTTGGAAAGAAGAAGGTTCGTTCGAGTTCTAAATCTCGAGCTGCTTTAGATCAGAGCTGCTTTTTTAAATCTCCTTGTGAAAAACGATCCTATACATAACCTGGACAAAAATTCTTCTTCCGTTGCTCTCAAAAGTAAATTGCAGACGATTCTCAAAAATTTCTTCATTGGATTCGGAGAACATTTCTTCTTTCTTTTTTTTCCGGATTCCCTGCTATTCTGTGGTAAGCTCAGTTCATTTTCAGGAGGTTAAGATCCTTGATTTGAACTCTTTTCAATCTTCTGAAATCATATTTCACACACAATCAATGTAGCAATAACATTGTTAGGAATTCTTACGTCTGGTAAGCCAGTTCCTTGGAGGTCCAGATGCTCAAGGAGCTGGATGGGGTTTCTGTTTGAAATTTTTATGAATCAATTGTTAACAGCAAACTAGCACTGAAGGATTATAAATTCAAACCATTGGTGATACCTACAACACTGATGGTAATTGGCACTCAAAAGCAGAACCAACTACCCACCTCTTGAGTTAAGAAATATATCTCTTATTCAACAGGTCAAGAATAAAAAAAGGATTTTAAAGAAAAATAAAAAATTGCTCTTCATAATCATATATAAATTCGGGGAAAAGATCTCTCAGCAAACGGGGATGATGGAATCTCCCATGTTCCACTCATTGCTGATACCTGGTTCAAAGACCAGTTCGAGAAGAACAAAGGAAGAATAGTATTTTTGATTAGATGGTTTGTGTCCTAGTGTAACCTTTCTATGTTTCTATGCACCAAACCGCCCCAGCTGTGATCCAACGATCATCCGGGGAAATAGCTCGTCTCAAGTTGGGCAGTCCTTCTAGCCGTGACTACTGAAGTTCACCGAAAGAACCAACTTGACCGACTGCACAACTTGAGATTAGCTGCATCCATCATCTACCCCTAAATCACGGCTTAGGTTGAGGTTGTTGTCAACAACACCTTCTTAACTTGTATCACTAGGTAAGGATCTGGTTCCCACTGTACCACTAGGTAAGGATCTGGTTCTCATTGTACCACTAGGTAATGCTACATAGCTGACAGTGACCGATTGCACCAAATCAAAAATCAGAAATAACAATTCAAACTCATTCAGCATTCACATTCTCTGCGACCATCGTCTGCAACTTAACCTAACTATAGTTCCTCTTGCGACCACGAACATTGATTTCGTTGTTTAGAACTCGAACGAACCTTCTTCTTTCCAACTCCTTCTTCTTTCCAACTCCATCAGCAAAGTAAAACCCTAAATCAATTTAACGAAGAATTTCAGGGAGAAAAGAAAAGGAGATCGAAGATGAAAGCAACTCTGATCTAAAGTCTGAACTTTTCAGAAAAATTGACTCAGAAGGGAGGGCAACTCAATGGTTTTCAAAAAGGGCAGTTGATAAAGTGTTTTCAGTTATAAAACGTCATTTCTGCCTCCTTTCCATCTTGACCATTGCTTTATGAGCGATCCAAGTGTCGCTCATCTAAAGCTGGTCGCCGCCCCGCCTCCCCAACTACTGGGATGAGACGATTTGGATCCAAATTTGGGTCAGGTACAACTGTACAAGCTTGGCCCCGGGAGCCACAGGGCCCACGCCGTTGATTTGCGGTTCCCTATTTACCCGGGCCGGATTCTCTCCCACTGGTGACGCTCCATGGGACGCATCACTGTTCAGGAGTCCCCAACGGTTCATCAGACCATCACTGTCGACGACCACTGGTTGTGGAATCCCCGATCAATAGTGAACGGTCTCGTGAAGCGTCCTGAGTAGGAGGGGTTCAGCTCCATTTACCCATTAAAAAAGCCGATCTAAGGGTGCTAAAATGAACTAGAACTGAAATCGTTCTTGAAATCGACTAGGACCATTTACATCAAAATCGTAAAATCAATAATTAAATGGTTAGAATATGATTTAAAAAAAATAAAATCATTTAGTTAATCAGTTTGATTTTATTTTTAAAGATGATAAACTGTTCGATTCTAGTTTCAAGAATGAAATTATTTAAAATCGATGATTTAAAATTATTAAAGCCGATAGTACATTCCATTGAGGGTTTATATCACTCCTCTTCACGAGAGATCAAGAATACTGAATCCAATATAGTTGGATCGTTAGGGTTGTTTCGGGGTTTTGTGTGAGTGATGAGATGTGTTATATTAGTTAGATGGAAGCTTGATATAATGCTCATCTCTTTGTATCTATCTCATTAAGTCGCACATTCCATTTCCTCTATGAGTAGGTACATGCTGTAGAAAGGTCCGGACGGACATTTGTGGAATTTCCGGATTCGCCCTATGTAGACTAGTGGGAGATGTTAGAATTTAGACTGGGCCCGACCTGTTTTGTAGGCCTAAACCGGGTGCAAGGGGGGCCCACACTTTTGTGTTGGAGTCCCTCCTTTATAAGCTCATATTGAGGGGGGTTTCTCAGTTCATGTGTGATACTCTCTCCAACCCTCTAACGTTTTTTTTTTCTCTCTCCCTTCCACTTTACACTTCGTGTGTGTGTGTGTGTGTTTATTTCAATTCTCAAGAATATCTTTCAAGCTGTATTTGGTTATAAGGGGAATTGAAAGGAAGGAAAGAGAAACTTTTTAACTTCAAAAAAGAAACTTTTATAATAGTAACACAAAATTTCTTAACATATGTAATAATGATACTAATTGTTGGGTTGGTGTCTTGTATTCTGTGGGGTCCACACAATTATAAGGGTAGTATTTGTATTAGGGTATGAGTCTATTACATGTATGGGGTTAAACTTATAATTGTAGTGTGATTAGGGTTTCTAGGTTTCCCTATATATTGTCTCTGTGTGGGAAAACCTAGGTAAGACTACAAGGGCTGTAGAGGATTCTCCTCTGACAGTGGATAGCTGGAACGCTGTAAGGCTGACAGATGAGATAGGCCTGTCAGGTAGAGAATTTTGTAGACTGTTCTTGGGAATAGAAGAAAGTCACTCTTTTCTCTGGTGGACGTAGGCATCCCACGATGGGGTGCTGAACCACGTTAATTCTTCATGTTTTTCTTTCTGTTTGTGTCTCCGATCCTAACAAGTGGTATCAGAGCTAGGGTTCTTTGAAGAACGAAGGAGGTACGCAGTATGAAGAAGAAGAAGAAGAAAAAAAAAGGACTGAATCCGTGAGAAGGGTTTCCATGGGAAACCCTAGTACAATGATGCTTAGGGTTTGTAGATAAAGGTCCAAACCTGTGTGTGTTTTAAACCCATTCTTTTTGTCTTGTATTTAATCTTTTAAATAGGACAAAAAAGGATTAGGGTTAGGGTTTAGCATCATAAGAAGAAGAAAAAGAGAGTAGCAGTTTTTCTGGGCGTAGGTGATTTGTACAGCCGTGATCAAGCAGACAATCAGGAGGTCATCCGTGGTCCGATTGGGTTGATTTTTGGACAGCAGGTAGAGGACACATAGTTCGTCAATCTGTACGGTCAGATTTTTTATTGGAGTTTTCTAAGTCAAGTTATTCGCTTCGTACAGCAGCCTCTGTTTCTTTGGGTAAAATTTCTACATCTCTTTGTTTCTTCAAATAGTAGTTTTGTGCCAACAAGAAGAGATGGTGAAGGTGAATCTCCATCTAGTAAGATTTTCTGGTATGGAAATAAATTTGGGGAAGATGTTATCACATGTGGCATTCTCGCTTGTGATAGGATCGCACGTGGATCTTGGTGGTAGTCGAGTGGATGGTATTACACCAGGTGGTATCGCACGTGGGTCTTGGTGCTACTGGAGTGGATGGTCAACGACGGCTAGGAGATCGTATTCAGATTGATGGGACGATGGTAGCTGTTCGAGGATCTGGTCGGATTGAGTGTTGGATCTGATGGTGGGATTGAATCCCGGTACGATGCACATAATGACCAGTTTATGTTGCACCGTGGGGTCAAGAGTCTTGGCCGGTTGGGACAAGGAGTTGGATCTCTAAGTCTGCATTGAAGATGCGAGAGGTGAGAGGCTTGGGTTCCAGTGCAATTGGAGTTGCAAAGGGTGGGATAAGGAGTCGATTCTCAAGGGGCCGCAATGGAGGTGCGGTGGTGAGAGACTCGGGTTCCGGATGCAACCGGAGTTGCGGGAGGGGCGTGAGTGACGGTGATCTTCCCGGTGATGCTGCAGCAGTGGGAGAGATGAAGTCACTTCACATCGTGCAGCGGTGAGCTGTACGGGACACCCAGACGGGGTGTGGGCTATGCTTGTTTGGGTGTAGCGGTTTGGCAGAGACGGATTTACAGAATCAACATCAACGGGTTTTCTTCAAGGTGGTTTGCAGAATTCAAGCCAGGTGGAGATTTGTTGGGTTGGTGTCTTGTATTCTGTGGGGTCCACACAATTATAAGGGTAGTATTTGTATTAGGGTATGAGTCTATTACATGTATGGGGTTAAACTTATAATTGTAGTGGGATTAGGGTTTCTAGGTTTCCCTATATATTGTCTACGTGTGGGAAAACCTAGGTAAGGCTACAAAGGGCTTTGAGAGGATTCTCCTCGATAGTGGATAGTTTGGAGCATTTGTAAAGGGTGACGGATGAGATAGCCTGTCAGGTAGAGAATTTTGTAGACTGTTCTTGGGAATAGAAGAAAGTCACTCTTTTCTCTGGTGGACATAGGCATCCCACGATGGGGTGCTGAACCACGTTAATTCTTCGTGTTTTTCTTTCTGTTTGCATCTCCGATCCTAACACTAATAAGATGTGAAATTTATTTTACTTTTCAAATGCAAGGATTAGAAAGTAAATTGAAGTGTAGGTTAATAACTAAATATGAAATTGTTTGGAATTTGTTACATACAATGTGATAGCATGTGTTATAATCATTACATAAGTTTCTTTTTTAAGCGTCATTTTGATTGTTGTGCGTGGAGTTCTATTTCCCAACAATTCGACAGAAGAAGCATTTTGTAGAGCATCTTAAGGAGAGTTAGCAATCAAATGGGACTAGAGGGACTGGAGATGTTGAATGATGGAGAGTTGAAGAAAAAGCTTTATAAGCTACTGGAAGACAAGTGCTATCTGGTGGCCCCACATTTACCAAAGGAAACATGGGAAGCAAAATTATGCTCACCACTAGAATCAAAGATGTGGCTCTTTTTATGCGGATCCATCGGGCTTTCTTCATGAACCAACTTATTTAACAAAGCAACAATGTTGGGAAGTGTTCTATAAGAAAGCAATTCTTTGGGAGGATGTCGCTTCAACTTTTCTTCTTTGTACCCTCAAGAAACAAAGGAGAAGCAGAAATTGGGAAGGGACGTGATAAAAAAGTGTGGAGGTCTGCCTCTAGCAATTGTTGCACTTGGAGGCTTATTGCAGGCAACGAAGAAGTCAATTCATGAATGAGAGATGGTGACTGAAGACATTGGGAGGTACCTAAACATAGCCCAAAATAAGTAAGAACTGATGAACTTGATATGACACTGAGAGGGGGGGTGAATTAGTGTCTGAAATTTTTTTCTGATTATTTACTGCTGCCCAGAGCTGATGGAGATATATTCTTTTACACACACACACAAGCGTATGCAAATCTACCTCGCTACCACTCAGTGGTCAGGTCTACCAGATTTGCACACCCATCCTGCAAGCTATTCCACGCACTCCAAAATATACAGAAAAATAAAGACAGTCAACAACACAAGATATACGTGGTTCACCAACACAGTGTGTGATAGCTAGTCCACGGAGTAATGCCCAACGGGTTCCGTATATACTCAATACACTTCTTTTGCTGTCTACACAGCAGGGAGTACATACACCCAATTTACCCAGCATAAAACTAGGAGGGCACACATATGTCAGGAATTCAGGTATCAAGTACCAGTGTTCAGCACACGCTGCACACCACGCTTAACCCGCACCACGGGAAGCAAATAACAAATTTTTTTAGGCTTATAAATTTGCCTTACAATTTTCTCCCACTAGCTAGGTATTCAACAATTTGCACCTACGCTAGCATACAATAAATTGAAAGCATAAATAGATAAAGAATTTAAAAATCTCACAAATAATGTTTTCGAATGGCCAACAATATCTCTGAAGCTTCACACTGCTCTCAGGTACTCTCTAACAGCCTTCAATGATGATAGAGATAGATTCACAGAGCACACCTCATCCACAGGCTTTTAATCTCTTCCACACAACCCATAATCACCATGAATGTGAAAATAAAAGCTCTACTGACCTCTCATAGGGATTTAGCACTCCATTGATGCACAGAGAAGAGGTAGTTGGTGATTCATCACTCCCACAGGCACGAAACCCTAGAAAAACCCTTTGTTAAGCTACAAAACCCTATTTTCGATTTTTATCAGCCCTTAATCGACTCCCAACGGCGCCCAATGTATAGAGCATCAAAAAATATGGAAACTGCAACTTGAACGGACTGATTTGGAGCTCGGATGAAGAAGTTATGGCAGTTTGAAGTTCGGCCAGTCACAAATAAGGAAAGAGAATCTTTCCAAACAAAACTTGCACCCGCGCCGCACCGTAGCCACTCCGCCGATGCGCTGTCGAGATCTGATTCGTGGAAACGGAATCTACTCTTTCAGCCGTCGGATAACCTTAAAAAGGCGGGATTGAACCTGTGCCATTGGATCTGAATAAATCGCGTCAGGCGCGATCGGAGATTACGTAAGCCACTGGATCTGGATCTGATCCACTGCGCACCGTACGCACGCTACACCGAATCAAGCGGTAACACAATAGATCGCGGCCCATTATAATATAATGCATCCAACCAATCCGAAGGCGCGCGATGAAATCTGACGCGATGGCTGAGATCCACTCGAGCCCGCCTTAATCAGATCCATCCGAACAGGATCTTGACGACGTGGCTCATTCTGAGCCGTCCGAACAGAATTTAACTCTATTTATGATAATTTCAGCCTTTTCCCTCAACTCTTGATAATTGCAAAAAGACCCCTGAACAAATGTTTAATGGCTTTTTTTGAGCGATCTGACGAAAACTGCAATATCTCTCTCATCCGACGTCGTAATTGAGTGATTCAAGTTGCGTTGGAAAGATAACTCGATGCTCTACATCTTTCCACTGTCGGATTACCATGAACCTGCTGCAGGACCCACCAACATTTTCTCTCTCTTATTTCTCTCTCCTTATTCTCTCTCTACATCTTCTTTCTTCATGTAATGCTTCAGAATGCCGCAACATTGCCTCGTCATCAGAAACTGTGCCACATCACCAGTGGGGTCCACAGACACTCTCTCTCATCAAAATCAGTGTAAAATCTCATTTAACTCATTGCAAGTCATCTTAAACACATGTAGAACACTGTAGAACACACAAGCAAAGTTGTCACATCTGTGCCACTGCACTGACACTCTCTCTCCTGCATTGACACTCTCTCTCCTGCACTGACATTCTCTCTCCTGATTTCTTTGACTGTATGCTCACAAACACTATCACATCAGCCAAGTTGTCAACAATGACAACACAAAGTCCAACAAGAACAACATGGTGTTTCATTGATATTAGTTCTAAGCTACCATGATTTACCTTCTTACTTAAAGCCATGCTTTCTCTACCTTGACTTCTACCCAAAAGATTCTGAAATCCCCAAAAGGGAATTGATCCAAATGTGGACAGCAAAAGGTTTCATGCAACACAATGGGCAAGGAACAATAACAGAGGAGCAAATGGGAGAAGAATACTTGGTTGAGCTAATTAACAGGTCAATGGTTCAAGTGGGTGAAAGGAGCCTCCGTGGGAAAGTCAAACTCCACTTGCATGATTTAATGGGAGACTTATGCTTGTAGAAAGCAAAGGAAGAGAATTTTCTATGTACTTTTGATGGTGGAAGTTCAATAGGTGATTCTCCTCTTCCTCCTTCTATTTCTTTGGTGGAATCAATCTTTAATCATCGTATGCGTAGACATGCCATTCAAATATCTTTTGCCTTGTATGTTTCTATACAATGAACCGCAATAAGTCCACATCTCAGAGCTTTCTCCTTATGGAGGCCATCAAATCATCGTGAATCTGTTGTGGCAACAAAGTTTGTTCGCAAGAAATTCAATTTTCTTAGTCTTAAGGCTTGAGGATATCAAGATCGATAGCTTGCCAAGCGCAATAAGGAAGTTAATTCACTTGAGATACTTCAAATTGATAAGGGCATATTGGAACCATATTAAGGTTCCAGAAAGCATTGGTAGTAAGTTACGAAGCCTACAATTCCTTACGCTCAAAGGCATTGATAGATTACCATATGTGTTATGGAAGATGAAACAATTGACATATTGTTTTTATTTTTTATTTTTTTGGGTAAGTAGATAATAAAAATACCCGAAAAAAGAGCACAACAAGGATCCTTACAAAGGAAGAAACCCAAGACAGAAGATACAAGGAGCAAGAAAGGAAACCCATGGGAGCAATTCGGAATTGAGCATTTGAAATGCTGGATTTTTGCTTGGATCTCTTGAACAATGATGGCTAAAATCGACTCCTTGGACTTTGACTTCGAGGTAAAGATGAGCCGGTTTCTTTCTCTCCAAATAAGGTAGATAGAAGACCCAAAAAGATTTTTCCCAATGATTTCTGATATTCCTCCAACTTTAAATGAGTTAGCCACCCAATCAGCTTCAAGCTTCAGATCATCGTTCAAAAAGTGAGAGGGGGAGCACAAGGACAAACATTTTTTCCAACTATATCTCGAAAATTCACATTTGAAGAATATGTGATCTTTTGTGTCATGGCCTGACCAGCAAAAACAGCACATGACTGAAGTGTGCACCTCCCTAATCCTCAGCTGATCCGAAGTGGGTAAGGAGTTGAGCAGACCTCTCCACACCATAAAAAATGGCGAGTGGACGGATTACAGAATCTTTCAACCCTGTACCTTTCAGGTTTCACCGGTAAAGGAGTTGTAGCTGGGAAATGCTCTATCAACATTGACAAATCTTCGAAAGCTGTTTTTATATGATGTTGATGTTAATGATTGCAAGTCATAACACAAAATTCGATATCTAGATTGAATCACTTCCAACGCTTGAGTCTGGAGTACTTATAGTATTTTTGGTCATCAAATATTTTCGATGATCATGACTGGTCACCACTTTCTTGTTGCTATAGTCGATGGAAACTGTGTCTAACTGTAAAAAGACTAGAGAAATTACCAAAGTAGGAAGAACTCCCACCAAATGTAAGAAAGCTAGTGTTGGTAATCTCTCAATTGGAAGAAAATCTAATTCTAACTTCAGAAATACTACAACTCTGACATTAAAGAAGTATTGGCATCTGTACCCCATGGAATCCACCAAATATTATTTTTCCCACAAGGGTTTTGGAAAACTTCAATACCTACAACTTGTTGACCTAAATATCTTGAAAGAATTGGAATCGAAAAAGGGAGCATTGCCATGTCTTGTGCATCTACAGATCAAGTATTGCAAAAGACTAAGAATGCTTCCTGAAGAATTAAGATTCATCACATCACTTAAGAAATTGGAGGTAATAAACATGCCAAATGAATTCATTGAAAGGCTTGGAGAAGATGGGGACAATTGGCACAAAATCAAACACATACCCTCCATCATAGTACGACACACTTTGACTTCTCTTATGCTGCATCAAAAAAGTAATTAGAATTCACCACAGCATATCATTAAGAACATATAGGCTCTCTCTCTCTCTCTCTGCATTTTTATGTCAAAGCCTGTAAATAATTAAGTGACTGCACATAATTACATAAACGTTCTATAAAGATGAGTTTATAAACCAATCCACTGGAGGGAATTTAATCAACTACCCATTCCATGAAATAATTTAATTTAATCAACTAGACAACCCATTTCTTCCTTAATTTCGTCCAAAACCCAAATTAAACAACTATTTTCCTCCTCCCTTCTCATTTTTCTTATAAGAATTATTTGATCGTCATGTCGAATCATTGAACGTGGAATGTAAACAAGAATGGAAATCATACTTGGATCCATAGAGTTTGTGAAAGACGATTCCTACAATGCTCCGTTGGTCTGATGACTCCGATCTGTTCTCTTATCTAAATACGGCTAAAGTTAACTACTAATGAGTGCTACTACCAATATTTAGATGGAAGCAGAGACTAACCCTGAAACAAATAACTATCAATACCTCTCCCATAAAGGATTTGGTGTTAACAAGCTCACATATCACACAAAAAACATCATTAACAACCTGACTATGGAATCAGACTATGTAAAGCCCTGAGAAGACAATCCTTATAAACTTGCTCCCATTGATTTTAAGATACATACATCGCTCAATAACATTTCTTCCCTCAAAAACGAAGCTTTGCGTTTGAGTCTTTGAGAACTTAAAACACTCATGTTTTCATTAATTAAAAATAACTCATTCAGAGTTAACAACAATAATAAACTGTACCTACCCAAAAAAACAATAATAAACTGGGATGGACAGTAGTAGTAAGAAAAATCTCCACTTATGGTCGTTATGGCTCTTCACGCTTCCATTGCGTATCTTCAAATATGTAAGTATGCTACA
This sequence comes from Protea cynaroides, assembly GCA_028583415.1. Classification (NCBI taxonomy): domain Eukaryota; kingdom Viridiplantae; phylum Streptophyta; class Magnoliopsida; order Proteales; family Proteaceae; genus Protea; species Protea cynaroides. The sequence continues at coordinate 14,962,137 of CM053275.1, forward strand.
TGTTAGGTTTTCTATTATTCCATAATTCTGCCATTATATATATATATGATCTGATTCCTTCCGTTTTTTTTACAAAGCACTTGGCGTCAGTATTACCTTTTCAGCCGTAGGCTTATGAGGTTCATCGACTCTCAATGCTATGTCAAACCGGATGATCGCAAGCGTCACACTAAGTGATTCCACCCACTCTTTATAATTCATGCCAGTAAAAGTCTTAATTGACGTTTTTACCAAAAAAAAGAAAAAAAAAAGTCTTAATTGACGTCAAATATGATGTCAAAGTTGGTTGACAGACCTGTGATGACAAGATCGAATCCATTGTGTATTACATTGTGTATCACATGTGCCAATAAATATATACATTTCAAACTAAAAAAAATACTTAAGCCCATGAATGATTAAAGATCCAATAAAAATAATTTTAATTAATAAAGGCCCAATCAGCTTTTTATTAAAAAAAATAAAGGCCCAATCAAAGTAAACAGGCCAAATCTTAATCATTGCACCCATTAAGTGAAGCAATGGCCAATGTGGGTCCTGGGCTCGATCCTCTCCTTGACTGGTTACGCTCCATAAGATGGACTCATTACCGTTCATAGGGTGTAGAACCCACTGATGTTCTGGATTCGATCACCATTCAGAATCCCGTGGAACAACAGTGGATCCCACACTACATGATCTCTCGGTAGATCCCCTACTCAGACTGAGGCTCCACGGGATTTCATCACCGTCCATTAATGGTCGTGGAATCCTATGAAACATCAGTGAGTCCCACACGCCATGGACGTTGATGGGAGGATTAATTGTAAGGTTCTTGAGACCCATGCTCCAGCCATCTGTTTTCTTCCACTGTTGTAAACGCATGATCGCTGTATGGTTCCTTTGGAGTTTGTCCCTTTGGCTGGAATACAGGATGTCGATAATGAAGAAATTAATTCCTTACCTTGAAGAAATAAAAGGAATAGCATATGCCCCGACATGCATCCAAGTCAACAAAGTTATGTGGAAAGAAAATATATGGGAGACAGATCAGTAATCAGTTATATCATCAGTAGGCACGTGAATTCTAATGAGCTGGGTAGGAAATGACATACAGACAAATGATATCCCCACCAACCCATGTGAAGCCATCCCATTTCAATGATTCAAAGCTTACTGCTATAAAGACCCACTACTCCTTTCTCCCGTTCATCTGCTCTTTTTTGCTCAGGAAGAAGAAAATGGGAAGAGATCTAGCACTCTTCCTGTGCTTCTCCATCCTCCTTGTTAGATCAGCAGTTGCAGACTGGAACATCTTGAACCAAAGGATATGGAAGAACAACAATGGATTAAAGATCACCCTCAAGAATTACTGTGAGGCTTGGAGGATAAATGTAGAGCTCCACAACATTCGCAACTTTGAGTTTGTCCCTGAAGAATGCACTGATTATATCGGCAAGTACATGAGCTCCACTCAGTACAAGGTGGATTCCGAGATGGCTCTAGAGGAATGCACCATCTATCTTAGCAACACTTTCACCTTGACCGGAGATGGCCAGGATGCATGGGTTTTCGACGTTGACGATACCCTCCTCTCCAACGTTCCTTACTTCAAGATCCATAGTAATGGGTAGCTAATCTCTTCTTAATCTAGCTCTTTTACGTTTGAATTTTTCTTATTGAAACCGAATTTTGCAAAAATCAAAACCCTTTGGTCTTTTTGCATATTGAGGTTTCGGTGACATTCAATGAAATGGAATAACCATTGACACCGGCCGGTGTCGTATAGAAAGACCCTTGACATTTCTCTTAATTCCATACCCTTATCAGATCTAACTCAGTTTTGTCACAGTATATTATCTTAACCTCTGCAAGTGGGTTATTGTTTCTTCTTGCCCATCCTGGGTTATGGAAGTACTAAGGGTTTAATGCCGTCTGGGCAATTTTCCCAGAGACATCCAAGTTTCTAAAGTCTAAACATGTTCGAGTTCTGAATTCTGATCTCAGTTCTTCGAAGGCCTTCCAAATGCCAATTGCAGGCTTAGTAGGCCCAGAGCCAGAATAGTTGGGCTTGGCTGAGATAACGAGGCCCATCAATAACCACCTCCCTTCTACGGTCTGAATTTAGGGTTGCAAGTTTAGCTTTGACAACCTGAACCCGGCCCTAGCCCTGTGAACCTTAACAAACCTTAACAGAGCTGGCAGGGTCAATTAGGGTAAGATTGGGTTAGGCTTAACCCTGTCAGCGTAGGGTTAGGGTTGTACGTGACAGGTTGAATTGGGATAAGATTATGTTAAAGGCACCCAGGTTAGGGTTACGGTTTTAAAAAACCCGATCTAACCCGGCCTATTGCAGCCGTTGTCCTGATTGGCACTTGGGGTAACAGGTATTACAAATAAAAAAAAATCAATAAACAGTCTAGATTAGCCACATCAGCATTCCAAGTGGCCCAATTATTACAAAATGATGAATTTGTGTCTATTTCATACTCCATTTCAATTTTTTTCTTCTTCTTTCTTTTAGTAAAAATATGATTAGAAGTAATGAATTTGTGTATATTATTGACTACAAGTCCTATACTGTAATTATGTCAAAGTATTATATCATATAAAAATAACATATGATTAGAAGTAATGAGATACTGTTTTTAACGGTTCAGGGGTGAGAAGTTTAACATAACCTCCTTTGAAGAATGGGTGAGAAAGAGGAAGGCTCCAGCTCTTGAGCACACATTGAACCTCTTCAATGAGATAAAGGGGAAAGGAATTAAGATCTTCCTGATATCTTCAAGGGGAGAGCACCTCAGGGATGCCACCATTGACAACCTCTTTAAGGTTGGTTATAGTGGTTGGCATGGTCTCATATTAAGGTTGGTACAACTCTACTCCTGTACTTGTTTAAATGGAATTTAGTTCATTTCTTGATTCTCTTCCATCCATCAGTCATTCATTAAAATGCTATCTTTTACTGCAAATAATAGGAGTGATGAGGACAACTGCAAGACAATGCAGCAGTACAAAGCAGAACAGAGGAAGCTGTTGATGACTAAGGGTTACCGTATTTGGGGAATGATTGGATCCCAGTGGAGCAGCCTCTTGGGACTTCCCAGCCCCAGGAGAACATTTAAGCTTCCCAATTCCTTATACTATGAACCATGAAGAACACCCACTCTGCAATTTTCATGATTCAACAACCACTGTGCTATCTAGTTTGAAATATGTTTCACCCAAAACAAAAACAGAAAATTTGGTCAATTAAATAACTGAGAGATTTAAGCTGCTTTAGAAACAATTGGTAGTGGCCATATCTAATTTTGTTTGGTTTGGATGAAACCCAGTAATTTGGATGGATAAGGAAGGAGTGCGAGAGTTTGGATTCCATTTTGGTTGGATTTTTTTGTACATTTGTTTCGTTATTCATTATTTCCTGTTAATGCAATTAAACACCAAGAAATACAAAGAAAAGAAACGATTCTAGCAAAGATGACAGAGATTTACGTGATTCACTCACCAATGTAATGTACTACATCCATAGGCGACACTGAAGATGATTCACTATGGAAATGAGGTAACACAATGTAGATCACTCGAGAACACCCAAACTCTAAAACCCCCTTTGAATCTCGTCTTGCGGCCTGGACAACAAGACCCTAGAAGAAAGTGTGTATATATATATATATATATATATAGATATATGGTCGATCCATCAAGTTGGGTCAGACCATACAGTAGGGGCTTCGCCCCCACACCCCAACCGAGTGTCGATCCAAGCCCTCTTTTTCCATCACAGACCTCAAAGAATTTTCCATCTGGGTCACCATCTAATTTGTTGAAGTGAATCAATCTTCAAAACAGGTAAGAGAATTCGAGACATACACACAAAACATTTCCATTTTAATCTTTTTCTTCCTGGGTGTTCCTCCTTATAGTGTGAACCTCAATTAGTTTGGCTTAACTTGGATCTTTTCATAAATTAATATAATTAGTCTAGGCAACAATCCTCTCAAAAAATCATCAAATTGATAAAGTAATCTTTTAACCTTCTCTTCTTTGAACCTCCACCAGTTGCAACATTTGTTGCTGAATTCTTGAGAATTTCATTGATCAACTATAAGAGGACTCCAATTAAAGGACTAATGGCATATAACCTCAAAAGTTTGTGTATATGATAGAGATGGATAGGTTATGGGAGAAAGGAGGGATAGGTTATGGGAGAAAGGAGGGAGAGAAAAAGGAAAGCCTAGAAGATAATTTCATTGATGCCAGCGAGTAGTGGGCTTGGGTTACATATGGTGGACCATGGTGTCAACAGTATGTGTCCTGTTGCAACATGTTTTGGAGTTTCAGGCCCAAAATTTTGATCCTTTTCATATAAGAAGGAACTATAATTATCGATGGGTACCGATTCTGGAAAGAACTTAAAATAAGACAATTCATTCTCTCCGGCAACCAGAAGAAGAAGAAGAAGACCCAGCAATAACTATACGATAATAAAAGATATTGTGGAGGATGCCATGGATTCCTATATTCTCAAGCAAGATATGAAAGCTTCTTCAATCCAAAGAAATATATACGATTTCGCAGAATTGGGAAGGAGATAGATCGAAACGCTTCAATCCAAGATCCAGGCATCACTCGCAGCGTAGAAACTTATGGTTTCATAAGGACTAGCCAAGGAGAAGGAACAAGCGCTACAACTGAGATGTGAAAACAGTTGAGACATTCCTATCCGCACTATGATGACGAAGATGTTATTGGCATAGTGGACAATATTAAGGTATTAGTTGCAGAATTGATCAACAAGAAAAGCCCCCATTTGGTTTCCATTCCATTGCAGGGGTGGGGGGACTGGGTACAACTACCCTCATAAAAGAGGTTTACAATCATGATGATGTGAAGCGTCGTTTTGACTGTTATGCGTGGAGTTTTATTTCCCAACAAATCCAAGTAAGAACCATCTTGTAGGAAATCATAAAGAAAGTTTGCAATCAAACAAGACTAGAGATGTTGAATGATCGAGAACTGAAGGAGAAGTACAAGCTATTGGAAGACAAGGGCAATCTGGTAGTCCTTGATGATATATGGAGCAAAGATGCTTGAGATGTTCTAAAATATGCATTTTCCAAAGGAAATACGGGAAGCAAAATATTACTCACCACTAGAAACAAAGAAGTAACTCTTTATGTGGATCCATTGGGCTTTAAAAAAAAAAAAAAAAAAAAAAAAAAAAAAAAAAAAAAAAAAAAAAAAAAAAAAAAAAAAAAAAAAAAAAAAAGAAAAAAAAAAAAAAAAAAAAAAAAAAAAAAAAAGAAAAAAAAAAGAGAAAAAAAAAAAAGAAAAAAAAAAAAAAAAAAAAAGGGGAAAAAAAAAAAAAAAAAGGGGAAAAAAAAAAAAAAAAAAGGGGGGAGGGGAGGAGAAAAAAAAAACTTCACGACTCGGTGTGTTTGACAGAGGAATAGAGTTGGGAATTATCTGTAAGAAAGCATTTCTTTGGAAGAATATTGCTTCAATTTCTTCTTCTTCATCGTACCCTCCAAAGATAGAAGCAGAGAAGAAAGAGAAGTTGGGAACAAAGCAGTTGCATGTAATTTGAGGCTTGCTTGCAACAAAGCAGTAAATTCATGAATAGGAGATGGTGGCTAAAGATGTTGGCAGGTATCTGAACAAAGCTCAACAAAAGCAAGAACAAGATGGTGTTTCCTGGATAGTCTCTAAATGTTGGAAATAAATCCACATTGGTTAAGTTTGAAACTTTAAGTGCTTTATATACTTGAGAGTCCCTCTACTTACTTATTCAAACTTTTGAGATGAAAAATTTTCATTTTATTAGAGCTCTAGGTTTCCGCCTTACAGTCACCCAAAAGAGGAACCACATATGTCGCGTATACTGTCACCCAAAAAGAAGGGCAATACGTGAAAATGAGTGTTAGGAATAATCCCACATTGCTTAAGTTTGGAACCTTGGATCCGTTATATACTTGAGAGTCCCTCTATTTATTAGTTCGAACTTTTGAGATGGAAATTCTTAACTAAGCTACCATGATTTACTTTTTTACTTAAAATCATGCTTTCTCTACCTCAGCCTATACCTAAATGATACCGAAATTCACAAAAGGGAATTGACCCAAACAAAGGAAGAAATGGGAGAAGAATATTTGCTCAAACTTATTAACAGGTCAATGGTTGAATTGGCTAGGAGTTTCCATGGAAAACTCAAAAGATGGCGGTTACATGATCAAATTAATGCGAGACCTATGCTTGGAGAAAGCAAAATAAGAGAATTTCCTTTGTACTTTTGATCATGGAATCTCAACATGGGATTCTTCTTCTTCCACTTCTATGGTGGAATCAATCCCTAATCATGGAATGCACAGACATGCCATCCACTTCACTTGTGACAGGTATGTTTCTATGGTACAACCCACAAGAAATCCACATTTGGTTCCTTCTCCTTATGGATGCCATCATATGAAAATGAACCCACTGTGACAATAAAGTTCGTTTTCTAGGAATTCAATTTTCTTAGGGTCCTAGTGCTTGACGATATCATTGTTGATAGCTTGCCAACAGCCATAGGGAAGTTAATTCACTTGAAATATTTGAAAGTGATATGGAAAGGGCAGAAAATTAAGGTTCCAGCAAGCTTAGGTAAATTAAAGAGCCTACAATTCCTTACACTGAAAGGCATTAAAAGATTACCGAACGTGCTATATATGGAAGATGGAACAATTGGCATATTGTCGTGTTCGTTATAGTACACTGTACACGTTCCTATAAAAGCTGCAAAAGCAAATCATTGCGAGTGGATGGACTAAAGAATCTCTGTACTCTGGAGTTTTGGGTTCCATGGGAGTTAAATAGTTGTCGTTGGAAAATGCTCTACCAAGATTGATAAATCTTCGAAAGTTGTTTTTATATGATATCGACGATAATGATTGCAAGTCATTACACCAATTTTCGATATCCAGATTGGATCGCCTTCAATGCTTGAGCTTGAAGCTTTGATAGATTCCTATTTCTGATTATTATGACTGGTCAGCATTTTCTTGTTGCCATAGCCTATGGAAACTGTGTCTACAGTAAAAGGATTAATGAAATTTTAAAGTTGGAAGCATTCCCACCAAATCTAACAAAGCTAGTGTTGAAAATGTCTACGTTGGAAGATCATCCAATTCCAACTTTGGAAATGCTACCAAAGGTGGAAACTTTGACATTAGGTTATTGGTTGGATGAAACCACCAAATATATTATTTTTCTGAAAATGGTTTTGAAAGACTTCAATACCTACAACTTCATGAACCATGTTACTTGGAAGATTTAGAAGTGGAGAATGAAGCACTGCCATGTCTTTTGCATTTTTATGTCAAGTGACTCAACTCTGTGAATAATTAAGTGACTGCACATAATTAATAAACACTCTATAAAAGAATAATAAACCAATGCACTGGAGGGATTTTAATTAACTAATCATTCCATGAAAAAACAGAGAATTAATAAGGTGGGATTTTAGAGGATGCACAGAAAAAACAGAAAAGACTGTTGCCAAGTACTGCCCAGAGGTTGTTTTGTAATAGCTCATATGGAATGAGCATTTTCACTCAATTTTGGATATGATATAGGGGGAATGTTTTTCTGTTCACATTACTTATATTCATAAATTACAATTGGACTTACAGAGAATGGACATTCAGTGGATCTTGGACTAGGTCCACTTGCTTTAGCATCTTTTGGACCTGCTCTTGGTCACCTGCTTTCTGCTTTCTACCTTCCTTCCTCTTAGATTTTCTTTTCTTTTGGTTGCTTCAGCATCTTTTGGACCTGCTCTTGGTCACCTGCTTTCTGCTTTCTACCTTCCTTCCTCTTAGATTTTCTTTTCTTTTGGTTGCTTCAGCATCTTTTGGACCTGCTCTTGGTCACCTGCTTTCTATGCTTTCTACCTTCCTCTTAGATTTTCTTTTGTTATCAACCAAATATGGGACAAAAATACCCCCTCTCTCCCTCTCTGAAACTGGGTGGATTGGGGGAGTTCACTTAGCCTTGCAGAGCTTTGATTTCCATTTCTTGTTTGATGTCTTCAGGAATCTAAATTTGTACAAATTAGAGAATTTTACAACTCAGAATGGTAGAGAGAGTGGCCCAATCTCATTTCAGATTTCTAATTGTGAAACCGTATCCCTAATTTCTTTTTTTTGATAAACATCCATATTCCTAATTAACTGTCAAAAGAGACGATAGATCTCCACCTTGTCAAGTTACACACAAGACAAAACCAGGCCCAATTCACAACTTTGACCGAAGGCTTCCCATCAACATGGATTGTATTCGGATAATCCTACTGCAATCACATAAGAAGGCAGATTATACCAATCCATGGATTGTATGAATCTATGTTATAGGCCTGGAGATCCCGATCTGTAACAGGGATGAACAATATGAACCCGATAAGGGCACTGAATCAACCGATCGCAGTTTTAGTATTAGAGAATGAAACTCTTACGGGTCAGTTTTCAGTCTCAGCCCAATTCTCTTGAAGTCATGGCTCCTGATGCGGATGTGAATGATCATATTGGGTCAAATCATAAGTTGCCTTCATCCCTTCTTTTAACCACCTGGGGCTTGAGCCCCAAAACATGTCATGCTTTCGTGCAAAGGTAATGAATTCTGCAATGTGACATGGTTATATATTCTACCATGCAGCTTTTTCTTTGTAAGCTATTAGTGATTCCCAAGTCTAGGAAAGCAAGAGGAAGAGTAAAGATAGTTCAATTTGGTATTTTATATATGAAAAATTTGCATGTAAAATTTTACGTCGAAACAAAGAGCCTTTAAAGAAATTCTCTTTTACTTACCGAAAAATAAGACTTATCGAAAAATAAGACGAATTCCCCTTCTCTGGTTGATGAACTAATCTTCACTTTCTTCTACTTGTAAACAGAAAAAAGATTTCTTTCTCATGATAATAACGGAGATACAAGATTAGCTGACCATGACTGTTCATTCTCCTTAGTGACAAAAAGAAGAAGAACCAGCAGCAAGAATATGGCCCAGTTTGCTGTGTCCTCTACTGCAAAATACATTGGTGGCCTGCTCTTGCAAGAAGCAGAATTTTTAAGTGGAGTGGCAGACCAGATTGACAATATCCATGTTGAAATGAGGCAAATGCTATGCTTCTTAAAAGATGCAGATGCAAGAGGGGATGAAAGTGAAAGCTTTCGTAATTTGGCTGCAGATATCAGAGATCTTGCTTACGATGCTGAGGATATTATAGAGACCTACATTCTCAAAGCAAAGTATGCAAGCATCATTAATCCAAAGAAATATATACGACTTCACCAAATTGGGAAGGAAATCAAAACACTTCAATCCAAGATTCTGGACATCACTCGTCACGTAGTAACTTACGGCTTCATTGGGATCGGCCAAGGAGAAGAAACAAGCTCTACAACTGAGAGACAACGACAGTTGAGGCAACCATATCCGCACTATGATGAAGAAGATGTTGTTGGCATACATGATAACATTAATATATTGGTTGCAAAGTTGATCAGTAAGGAAAGCCGCTATCTGGTTTCCATTGCAGGGATGGGGGGACTAGGTAAAATTACCATTGCCAAAAATGTCTACAATCAGGATGATGTTAAGCGTCATTTTGATTGCTGTGCTTGGAGTTTTATTTCCCAACAATTCCAAGTAAGGATTGTTTTGCAAGGAATAAGGAAAGTTTGCTATCCAAATGAAGAAGTGAGACTTGACAAGTTGAATGAAAAAGAATTGATAGAGAAGCTTTCCAGGTTATTGGAAGACAAGTGCTATCTGGTAGTCCTTGATGATATATGGAGCAAAGAGGCTTGGGATGTTTTAAAATCCACGTTTCCCAAAGGAAAGATGGGAAGCAAAATAATGTTCACCACTAGAAACAAAGAAGTGGCTTTTTATGCAGATCCATCAGGCTTTCTTCATGAACCTGCGTATTTAACAAAGGAACAGAGTTGGGAATTGTTCTGTAAAAAAGCATTTCTTTGGAAGAATATTGATTCAACTTCTTCTTTATTGTACCCTCGAGAGGCAGATGAAGAGAAGAAGAAGTTGGGAAGGGGCATGACAAAAAAATGTAGTGGTTTGCCTCTAGCGATTGTTGTACTTGGAGGCTTGCTGGCAACGAAGCAGTCAATTCATGAATGGGAGAGGGTGGCTAAAGACATTGGGAGGCACCTGAACAAATCCGGACAGAAGCAAAAAGAACATGGTGTATCATGGATATTGTCTCTAAGTTACAATAATTTACCTTTTTTACTTAAAGCCATTCTATCTATTCCTAGGCCTCTATCCAGAGGACAATGAAGTCCACAAAAGACAATTGAACCAAATGTGGACAGCGGAAGGTTTTGTGCAGCATAATGAGGAAGGAACAACAAAAGAAGAAATGGGAGAAGAATACTTGGTTGAGCTAATAAACAGGTCAGTGCTTCAAGTAGGGGAAAGGAGCTTCCATGGGAAATTTAAAACATGCCACTTGCATGATTTAATGCGAGACTTATGCTTGCAGAAGGCAATGGAAGAGAATTTTCTATGCACCTTTGAAGGTCAACAGAGGATTTTCCTTCTTCTTCTTCTTCTTCTTTAACTTCTATGGTGAAATCAATTTCTATTTGTCGAAGAATGCGTAGACATGCCATCCAATTCAGTTGTGATAGGTATGTTTCTATGCAACAACACACAAGAAGTTCACATCTTAGAGCCTTCTCTTTATGGTGGGCATCAAATGAACATGAATCCATTGCGACAATAGTGTTTGTTTGCAAGAAATTCAATTTTCTTAGGGTGGTAGTGCTTGAGTATGTCTCAATTAATGGTTTGCCAAGAGCCATAGGGAAGTTAATTCACTTGAGATACATGACAATATGACATCGGGATATATTGAAGTTTCAAAAAGCATAGGTAATTTATGGAACCTACAATTCCTTACACAGGCATTCATAAATTACTAAATGTGCTATGGAAGATGGAACAGTTGATGTATTGTCATGTTAGTAATAGCTACATTAACAAAATATGGCGAATGGATGGCCTAAGGAATCTTTTGAACTTAGACCTAGAGGTTCCACAGGGAAAAGATTTGCAGCTGGGAAATGCTCTATCAACATTGAAAAATCTTCGAAAGCTGTTTTTATATCATGTCGGTGGTGGTGATTGCAAGTCATTACACAAACTTTCGTTTTGCAGATTGGATTGCCTCCAATGCTTGAGTTTGCATTATTTTCTTTTGCCGAATATTTCCGATGATTATGATTGGTCACCATTTTCTTGTTGCCATAGCTTATTGAAACTACAGCTGACAGTAAGAAGACTAAAGAAATTACCGAAGTTGGAAGAATTCCCACCAAATCTAAGAAAGCTAGTGTTGGTAATCTATCAATTCAAAGAAGATCCATTTCCAACTTTGGAAATGCTACCATACTTGGAAAGTCTGACATTAGGTCCTTGTTTGTATGGGTACGAAGGGTACGCCATCACCAAATATTATATTTCTGCACTGGGGTTTGGAAGACTTCAATACCTACGTGAATTGGAATCCTTGGAAGAATTGGAACTGGAGGAGGAAGCACTGCCATCTGTTGTCCATCTACAGATCAATGGTTGCATAAAGTTAAGAATACTTCCTGAAGAATTAAGATTCATTACGTCACTCAAGAAATTGAAAGTCATAGACATGCCAGAAAAATTCAATGAAAGGTTTCGTGAAGAAGGGGATATACCCTCCATCAAGGTACGATGATGATACATTTGACTTCTCTACTGCTGCATCAAAGAAGTAAATTGGAGTTCACTGCATCATATAATCAAGAAGTGCATACCTCTCTCTCTCTCTCTCTCTCTCTTTGATATTTATGTGCATTTTGTATGTCATGTGACTTTCTGTTTACATTTTTATGTTACAGTCCACATTACATAAACATTCCATTCAGGAAAGAGTTACACCAATGCACTCGTGCGAATTAAAGCTAGCCATTCCATGAGACAAAATCCCTTTAGAATTGTATCGATTATCGATCATTAAAGAATCTCAACAACATGATGATTGATTCATTGAGAGTCTTGAAGCCTTAATTCCTCGAAAGAACCTCCAAATCAAAACTAAGAGAATGGATTCACCTTATAAATGTATCTGATGAACATATTCAACAACTATACCGAATGACACTAAAACAAGAAAAAAGATGTAACTAAAATATAATTGGATCTTTGAAGAATGGACATTGAGTGGGCCTTGGAATATGGTTTATGGGTATCAATAATGGAGAATGGATTGTAACTAACAGATTAGTAGATCATAGTAAAAATAAGAGAGTTGAAATTTCTGAAAACATCAATCGCATCCCATTAAGTGGCGAAAGAGAATTGAAATTTTGTCTAAACATCATCTACCACCCACTAGTTCCTTCTCCAGCAACATCCTATCACCCATTGGTTCCTTCCGGCAACATTGAATCTCTGACCATTGAATCTCGGGCAAGTGGTTAGTTTTTATTTATTTATATTCTCACATTTATTTGCTTTTTCTTTCATAACAAATTACCTACACCGTACACCTCCTCCACCGCTAATTTTTTATATTCCCGGTCCCCGGAATCGCCCCAACTCCGTTGGAATTCTGTTTCAGCAGAGACTGGTTGTGACTTTCTTTCTTTGCGGACAGAGTCAAAACTCAATAACTTCCCAATAACCTATCATTTTGGAAGATATGGCACGCGATTTGATGATCCCTATACTCAGTCTTGTCCATGTGAACGGAATGAGGAGAGAGAATGGGATTTTTTCTTCTTCAGACCTCTAAGGATGATTGGTCGTCCATGGCACAGATAAATTTCATAAAACAGCACCGAGTCACGGCCAAAACATAAAAAAAAAAAAAAAAAAACGGTACTTACGGTAAATGAAAACAAAGAACTCGCTCACAAAGACATCAAATGGCAGAAACGATAAAAAGAAATGTTTCAACGTAATGGATTACTCCTATAAAGAAAAATTAGACACTCACGCAAAAGGAGAAGGCTCTACAAAAAGAGCGATGTGCCGAGGCTTGGAAGGCCTTTCTACTTCCTGTAGAAGAGGAGCTGCCTCCTCTTTCACTTCTTCTCCCATTTCAGCAATGGCCATACTCTTCCCTCTAAGAGATGCTGCAACTCTTCTCCCATACCCTCTCTTTGCTTCAATGGATCGCAAGAGGCCCATCTGTTTACAGAAGAAGTGGCGATGTCTTCTTGCCGAAGCTGGAAGATGGGAAACAGTGATCGTTGCAGAGAAAATCGGGAGAAAAGAAACACAATGAGAACGGGGAGAACAACTGGGTGTATACTGAGGGGAAAAACAGGATTTATTGAAGAAGAAGACATCATGATGTTTATTATTTTGGTTTTCGCAATGTTTGGTTGTGACGAAATAACCTTTTCTCCCCTTTTTTTTCTTCTTATTGTCGCCGGAGATGGACAGCACCCAAACGGCAGTGACGAATCCAACCATTTTTTGGCCGGTGACACATCAAAAAATATACTTTTATTTTTCTGACTATTTCTGTAACTAACAAAACAATAGAGAGGAAGAAAAAGATGATTTGGGGTAGGTTAAAAATTACTGAAGGATAAATTCGATTTTTTTTTCAAATAAGAGTATTGCTGTAAATACAAAAATGGTTTTGAACTGACATCGTCTAATGGTTTCGTCTTAACAATTTAAGTATTTTTGATAAACGTTTTAAAATTTTAAATGATAGTTGATGTTTTCAGAAATTAAGGGATAAGTGATGATTCTAAAAATATTTGAATAGTACGTAAAATTTTCTTTAAAAATAAAATAAAATAATAAATTTAATAAGCCATATCAGAAAATTACATGCCCCTATAGAAGCAGGTAAACAAACAAATGGAGGGGTAAGAATTGATTATTCTCCTCCTACTGGTTTAATTGGGTGGTTTACTCCCATCCCATATATAGAGGCAGATGATCAGGTGTTAACAAGTAGATAGGTACCCGGCCCTTGCCAACCCTTTTAATTTTTTTAAATTAAAAATGAAAAAGAAGAAATTTTGAAAAGTTAGAAATATAATAAGACTTGAACAAAACAGGCTAATAAGGAACCCCCAACAACGTCATTTTCTTAAACGTTGGATGCCACCTCAACTGTAATTTATTACAAAAAATGTCATGATAAAAAAAAAATTAAAAAAAAAAAAGAAACCTTAAATAATACACCAAGGCTCTTGAGAACTTGTTCGAATGCAATAGTGTCAATTATTGTTGCTTCTCAAAAATCATTGCTCGATCCCCTCTGGCCAATCTTAGCCATCGAAATGAAATCTTTTTCCCCGAAATCCGATCATTATGTAAATGAGTTAAAAAATCCATACGACTTGAAAAATCAATGAAAAATTGGAAAATCCATAGGCTTTAAAGCTTGTATCCTCCATGAGTTGGATCGAAGTGGAGTTGGAAGAAGAATCAAGAAGATAAAAAATCGGCAGGATTCACAGGTTCTTCATGAGGTATGATGCCAGAGCCAGTGTCAGTTTCAAGGTAGAATATGGCGGATCTCACAACAGAAGAGTCTTCGGTGGTCATCATAGCTGGCAGGGAGGGAGCAGCAATAGTGAACGAGTCCGAAAGGAAAGAAATTTGAAGGTGGTGGTCAGAATGGTTCGATGGAGAGGCCAGACTGAGGTGGAAAGAAGAAACAAGAAATGATGAAGATTGCGGAAGGTTATCTGAAGGTTGTAGAAGATTGATGGTCGGACTGGGATGGAAAGAAGGTAGTGGTTTTGTTTGAGTTCGAGGAACAAGGAATGGCGAAACCATGGAAGGTTTGATGGTCGGATTGGTTGCTGTAGGCAGGCGAGGGAGCAATCGGTCGAGCTTCTCCTCCATAGAGTTCAAAAGCCAAAAGAGCTCCGAAAAAGACTGACGCTGCGTATCCATCAACACTTGAAGAGAGTCCATGGAAAACTCTTAAGAATCAATGAAAGCACCAATTGTTACAGTATTGCTAAGGAAGAAGGAAGGTTACAAAGAGATAGTCTATTTCGAGGATAGACAACCTCCTAAGAATCAAGACAAAGAAAAGAAAGTTCTGTTAATTCTCAAGATGCTTCTTTATATGTTCATCATACTTTTATACTAAGTTTCCTAACAGATTAACAGTATACAAAATCTCTTGTAACTAACTATCTAACAAATATAACTATCTACTCCCTTTAGTTTGCTCTTCATGCGTAGTATAGAGCTACATCACTACCAATAGCCACATCATAACTAGCAATCGTAACATTAGTAGTATTGTTGGGATGCATTGGATCCTAATCAATTATGAATTTTGTCCATATTATGGGACCCACTCATAATCATAGCTCGTGTGGGATTCTTTGACCTGCATAGTTGGTGCAAGACTCCTTGATTACTATTGTTTAAGTTGGAATAAGTCTCTACAATTCTGTTTTAGGAGTTTGACAGGTTTATACTAATCAAAATATGTACAGTCTTATTTAGAATTGGTAGGATTTATCATGAATATAAATATGAAAAAAAAATCAGCTACCCCCATAATAGTTTCTAAACATCATCTACCACCCACACCTTTCAAAAAACATCAACTACACCCGAGTAACTGACGGAGGAGAGGAAAATTAGTGAAAGACATTTTTACCCTTTTCATTTTTTACGGTGTTAAATTTAACAAATGAATAATTAAATATACCCCTAACCGTCTTCATCTTTGACCATGTTCCATCTTCATCTCTGTGCAAAACCTGGATTTCCCAGAAGTCTTGAACCAGACCTTGTCAGAGGTAAAATTCTTATAAAACAGAAATCCCAAGAAGCTCTTGAGAACTTCTATTTGATCATGGTTGTGATCGTTGATTGTCGCCGTGGTTATACATTGAAACAAAAATGAACTGAAGCAAGAAAACAACACTGTTGGAGTCGATCTAATTTATGCTGATCCATGAGCAAAATCACAAATAGAGCAAACCAAATCGGAAGTCAAATAATCGGACCATCAGAATTACAATGAAGATCATGATCAGAAATATGAAATTTGGTCGATTCTTTATTTTGGCAAAATCGATTGCCACTGAACTAGATTAAAATAAATTCTTGAATTGACATCTATGTGATAAAAATAGTTTGAGACATTTTAAGTTATTCAACACAAAACCTTGAATATGGAATCCAAAGAGCATCTCATTAACAAGTCATGTATTTGTAAAAAAAATAAAAATAAAAAAGGAATTAAAACAAAAAACCCATTTTTTTTCAACAATTTTTCTATAATTCTATTCAATCAATTATCATCAGTATGATTTTTTTGAGATACTCACTTGGATGTCAAAGGTCTGATTCTTGGCTACAGACCCTAAAATGGTCACATTTGGGCAACAATCAAAGGATTTCTCCGTCTTCGAATTTGTTCAAGCATAACGTGCACTCCGGAGCTCCTTTCCCCAATTTGAAACCCTTCATGTCTGCATAAGTGAAGGTAGGGAAAGTTGCAATCACGGTAGGGTCGAGCCCTTGATTTGCCCTTTGTGATAGTCCACCAGTCCCGCGAATGCTTCAACGCCGTATCTTTCGGTGCATTGGCACTTGACAAGCAACAATGGAGAGTGAAGGAAAAGCTTTAGGAAGAATTGGATTGCATTCAACTAAGGTTATGGTCGTTCTCAAGTCTATCTCTGACTTGGCACAAGCTTAACTTTCCCATAGATGAAATCAATCATCTTCTTATAAAGTTTGGTTTTTGACAATTTGTTCAAAACAGTGATGATGGTTTCAGTCTCAAGCCCAACTGAGACAGCAGCATACGATGAGTGAGGAGAACGGTTATACTCGTGCATCGATTCTGGCCTGAAGCTTTAGGGCACTCCATCGGCGCACTCCACTGTCACACTCCACAGTCAGGGATTTAGGGCATCAGTAGAACCAAAAAGAGTATAGGGACGAAATGGATTTTAGGGCTTTAGAGTAACAAAAAGAGAGGAAATAAATGGGTAAAGGTAACAACCTTATTTTAGTCTTTTCACCATACCCATAAGGGTATTTTAGACATTAAAAAGTTTTACCATGACGACATCAGCAACTAACGAGATTCATTAAACAGAGTGGATTTATTTAATTAACGGTGGTAAACGTTTGGGTTGCACACACACACACACACACACACACACACACACACATAACGGTGGTAAACGTTTGGGTTGCACACACACACACACACACACACACACACACACACACACACACACACACACACACACACACACACACACACACACACACACACACACACACACACACCACACACACACACACAAACACACACACACACACACACACACACACACACACACACACACACACACACACACACACACACACACACACACACACACACACACACACACACACACACACACACACACACACACACACACACACACACACACACACACACACACACACACGAAGTAAGCACATTATCCAAAACAAGGTTGCTAAAGTCTACCCATGAACAACAAATGAGTAAAGGAGCACAAATCCAACTTTGTCTGTTTTTATTTTTTTATTTTTGATTTGTTTATTTTTATTTCTTGTCACACGTCAATCTTTACTCAAGGATCATTATCACAGAATGGAACCAAAACGATTACTTGTCTTACAACATTTTATCATAACAAAGGTGCAACAGAACGCAGCCCAAAACCAATCAAATCAACTAAACATGCATGAAACATAATCTATTGGAGGATTTCTTGAATCAGTGATTTGATATGCCATACTAAAACCGATTTCCATTCCTGAAACCTTGGCTTAACCAGCCCAGCATTTCGGTTGTTATTACTGTTGGTCATGTGTTGTCATTGTTGGCAAATTCGCTGATGTGATAGTATTGGTGTGCAAAACAGTAAGAGAAATAAGGAGAGAGAGTCTATGCAAGAGAGATAGTGTCCGTGCAAGTGGCAGTGGTGTCAGTGCAGTGGCAGAGATAAAGTAGCTTAGTGTATGTCTTCTACAGTGGTCTACATCCTCTATAGTGTGATTGAGAAGGCTTGCAGTGAGTTAACTGGGTTTTTACATAGAGTTGAATGAATAGTGGGAGTTTCGATGTGCGATCAAACTCTACGTGCACTACATAGAGTTCTAAGCTGAAACAAGGTGGTAGACTATGTGTGGGCTACACTAGTGATGTGGACAGCACTCAGTGGGCCCTACTGGTGATGTGGACAACACTCACACATCCCATATGTTGATAGAAAAGGAGAGAGAGAATGAAGAGATAAACTAGAGAGAAAGAGGAGAGAGACTATGAGTGGGACCCATTGATGAGGTGGCATGCCACGTGGCAGCCATGCCATAGGGCACTTGGACACAAAAGTAGCCAAGGCCATGGCCATGTTGCAGGTGTCATGCCGCAGCCGCAGGGGTAGCATGCGCATGCCAGATGGCATGGCAGCCACAAGCCACCGCAAGCCACAGCAGGCCAGAAGCAAGCCATGCAGCACAGCACCCCGCAAACGGGGCCGTAGGCTACACTGCAGCCCCAGCCGCGCATCACAGGCAAGCCATGGCCGCCAGCAGCAGCAAGCCTGCAAGGCAGCAAGGCCAGCAGGCCCACAGCCGTGCACTGGCCATAAGGCTCCCGCATACATGCTTGCACACCAGGTGTTCGATGTTATTCTAGGAGAGAGAAAACCTCTCTGGAAGCATGACCCTGTGTATCAAGTTTGGTTTAAACTCCGGTTACAGAGGATGTTTTTTTAAATGTTCAGGGGCATTTTAGGCATAATAAAAAGATGAGATTCAAGATATGCAGTCATGATGGAGCCACACCAGTAAGATTCTCATCCTGCAGTCAGGAAAAAGGCCTGATCATGTGAATCTCATCTGATGCTATTTGATTCTCCCGCACGCCTTATAATTGGCCGATTGCAGGTTAATACGGTACCTAAATCACATGTAATGGGAACTATGATTTGGTGAGACGGATACACAGTATAGCGGCGTATCTGTCAAGATCCTACGGCCACAATTGAAGATGATCGAGCCTGAGGTTGTTAAGCCGATCTGACGGCCCAAGTCCAATCCTGCTACTTTTATGTTAATCCAACGGCCGCGTCGAAAGATTCTTTGACACACCTATCAAAACTCGACACGCAGTCTGTCATGTCAGTGGTGGAAGTGATATGGTGTTGTGGGGGTGCACGGTTTAATTTAAAAAGATTCTCTTTTATATATTTCATTGGTCGAAACTGTTTTGATGATATCTTACTCATCTGGAGTCCAAATTGGACCGTTCAAATTGCACCATGCTCTATTTTGAAGGCTTTACCATTTGGGAATGATTTGGGGACGTAGAATAGTGAAGAGGCTCTGGTTTTTGGGTGAAAACTTTTTCTTGGAAGTGTTTTGATGTGTTTTCAATGTTCAATCTTATCACCTTGCTTCCATGGGTTTGTTGAAGCTCCAATGAGAGAACTTGAGTGCTGATTATGGTTATCAGTCATTAAAGAAGATGTTTGAAGCTCTTATAAAGAGTTGAAAGAAGTGTGGTGTGGGGAAAAAGAAAGGAAAACTAGGGAAGGTTTTTTTTGTAAGGAAATGGGGTGTTGAAGACATGCAAGAACATGGTGGGGCTTTCTTGTTATATTAATGGTGTTCTTGAGTTTGTGAAGAAGAAATATGCACTCAAGGTATTTGTGAAAACACCAAAGAAAAAAAAGAAAGAAAGAGACATGCCCTCAAGGTGTTTGTAAAAACACCAAGGTAGAAAATGAAGCTTATTATGACATCTTTGAAGATTGGAGAACCCGTTTTGGACATCCTTACATAAAGTAAGCATCTGGTTATGGAGTTATCAAGGAAATGTAATCCACTTGAGCATTTCCCTCTCTTATTGTATTTCATTGACTATAAGCTGTTTGATGAAATGTCTATGAGAATACCCAGACTGTAATTGGGTTGAAGAATTAAATTTGTATGAGTTTTAATTATAGGGTATATTATAAGCCCCAAAACTAATATTGTTAGCTTCCCATGGATGCGGGTTAATCGTAGTGTGTGCAGCGTGTACTGAACACTGGTACAAGATACCTGAATTATTGGCACATTCGTGCCCTCCTGGTTTTATGCTATGTAAACTAGGTATATGTACTCCTTGTAATGTAGACAGCTAAAAGAAATGTATTGAGTATATATGGAACCTGTATGGTATTACTCAATGGACTAGCTATCACACACCATGGTGGTGAACCACATATATCTGTATTGTGGATATTGTGTGGATTGTATATATTATGTATATTGTAAAGTACGTGGAATGACTTGCAGGAAGGGTGTGTACAACATGGTAGACCTGACCACTCTGTGGTAGCGAGGTGGTTGTGTATAGAACTGTGTGTGTGGTTGTGTTTAAGTAGTTGAGTGTTTGTGATCAGTGAGTAAAGCATCAGCTCTGGGTGGCATTTGTCTTCAAGGAAATATCTGAGAAGAAATTTTGAAGACACTGATTCACCCCCCTCTCAGTGTTAACCTGTGATCAATAGTTACTTGCAACGAAATGACAATCAATTCAAAGGAACCGTTGTCGATACAAACATTAAACTCAGGATTAGAAGATTGGAACTACCAAGATAACTTAAGAGGTAAGAGACAACTATTTAAAGATAGAGATAGAAAGAAGACTGTCACCATCCCCTTTCTGAAACGAGGTGAACAAGAGGGCCTAAATGAACCGAAGCGTTTGAGCACCAAGATGCCTCTGGAATGATTAGAATCTATAATCTTCTCAAGACACCTCTTCTCTATCCACTAATTCATTACAGAGGGACTGGGGTTAACCATCTCAACTCTAGTAGTTCATTTCAAACACAAGTCTAGACCATTGTGAAGCTAAGATATTGATTACATGTCTCCATCATAGAAAATAGATTATTTGTTAGACTCCCTCATCCGTAAAAGAAGAATTAAAGGAGTCAGATAAATATAGGTTTGTTTATGGATTACGACCAACACAATAGTTCTGATTAACATCATTTTTATAATTAAGAGAAATAAAATCAGTTTTATAACTAAAGAATAAAACTAACAAATAATCTATCAAACCATGAAGTAACGATATCCAATAAAAAAGACTCCCACTAAAAGTGGTGACTCATTAATTACACGCAACAGGATACAGGTTTTAGTAGGAAGTATGAATCATAAGTCATATCTGATGAACTTGATATGATATTGAGAGGGGGGTGAATCAGTGTCTGAAATTTTTCTCTGATTTTTCTTAACTTTCTACTGCTGCCCAGAGCTGATGGAGAACCAAACTTTCAACACACACACAAGCGTATGCAAATCTACCTCGTTACCAATCAGTGGCCAGGTCTACCAGATTTACACACTCACCTTGCAAACCATTCCACGCACTCCAAAATATACTAGAAAATAAAACAATAAATACAGGGATATTATGTGGTTCACCACCACAGTATGTGATGGCTAGTCTACAAAGTAATGCCCAACGGACTTCGTATTTACTCAATACTCAGCTTTTAGTCTCTTACAAACAAGGATACTAACCTAGGTTTTCTTAGCATAAAACTGAGAGGACAAATAATGCCAAGATTCAAGCTATGACAGCCAGTGTTCAGCACTCGTTGCACACACCACACTTAACCCGCACCCACAGGAAGCAAATAATAATTTTTTTTGGCTTATAGAATTGCCCTACAATGAAACTCACAGCTAGCTAGGTATTCATCAATTTCTACATAGCTAACAAATAAATTTTAGAAGCAAAAATTTGAGAAGCAAACAATATGCAAAGTTGAGTGGATCTTACAACCGATGCTTCTTATGTGCCTGGAAATGTCTGTAAAAATTCAATAGTCCACTGGAATCTCTAACAGCCCTCAAGAATGGAGAAACTTCAATCTTCAACAAATCTCTTGCTTACTACACTTGCTTTTCTCCCTTACAAGCAATAATCACCATAGATATAAAAACAAAAGCTCTACCAACCTCTCATAGGGATTTGACACTCCATTGACGCACAGATAAGAGGTGGTTGGTGATTGATTACTCCCACAGAACACAAAACCCTAGAAAAACCTTCTTCCTTATGTTTTTTTTTTTTGCCCTTTTTCATGTTCTTTCTTCATTTTCATGACTCCCAACACCGTCTAAAGAATAGAGAGCTCGAAAATAAGGAAACTGCAACTTGAACAGACCGATTTGGAGCTCAGATGACCGACTTATGGCGGTAACATAAGAAAACAAAATCTTTTTGAGGCTTACAGTGCACCTGCGCCTCACTAGAGCCGAGCCCCTGCTGCGTTGTCGACTTCCCATTTGTTGGAGAAAGAATCTCCATTAATGACAGTCGGATCTCTATTAAAAGCGCGAGATTTGACAAGATCCGTTGGATCTCACTCAAAAAGGTGGGATTCGTTATCCGCCATTAGATTTGATCGAATCACGTCAGCAATGATCAGGATTACTCATGGCCGCTAGATCTGAATCAATTCGTCAGATTAAGTCTGAGCAATCGATTGTCGTTAGATCTAGATCTGCAAGCCATTATACCATACTGCATTGCACTGGATCATAGCACAATCTTCATGAATGGCGGCGCATTGCATTTACCTGCATCTGGTCAATTAGATTCCTCGCGGGAGCATCAAGCTTCATCCACCTAGATGCAGCTTAGCCCACGTTTTTGTGATCCGTCAGATGTGAATCTGACATGCGTGGCTCACTGGATGCCGTCCAAATAGTTTCTTTTTCAATCAAAGATAATTACCACATCGTCTTTTAACTTTTGATAATTGTAAAAAGGCCCTTGGACTTTTGGATAATGCTATTGTTTTCCTTGTATCACATATGATCACCCTGTATCACATATACTCACCGAGAAATTATTTTTTGGCCATTTTTGACCTTTTCGATGGAAACTGCGATATCACCCTCATCTAAAATCAAAATTGAGCGATTCAAGTTGCATTGGGAAGCTAACTCGACGCTCTACGTCTTTCCAATGTCGGATCTCCATGAACCTATTGTGGGACCCATCAAAACTAGCCTCAAAGTCAAAACTCTATTAAACCCTAGAATTCAGACCCGAAACTTTGCGTGCATGCTCACAAGCACTCTCATACGCAGTCTATCACCTTGGATTTTCTTAGAACATCACTGAACACATGTACAATGCTATTGGATGTCGAAACTGCTCCAACCCAATCAACTCAGTGTAGATGTAAGCACCCCATTTTTGCTTTCCTTAACTAGGACAACCATATTGGTGTGTAAATAGCAAGAGAGGGGAGGCGAGTGAAACTCTCTCAAACTAGCAGTCAATTAGTCCCTGTGTGCTCTCTAGGTGTTCTGAGCTGAGCCAAAGTGCCCCAGTGTGCAAGAGTTTTGGTGAATGGATTCGAAAAGGTTACGGGTTTGGACAGTAAGCGGTGACTTCGAGGCTGATTTTTGTAGACTCCACAGCAAGGTCATGGGCTATAATTTGCATGGATGCGTATGACACATGATCATCTCCAAAATGAGACCTGAATCGCTTAATTCTGATGTCAGACGGAGAAGAGATAGCGATTTTAGTTGATTTGAAAGTGCAGAGGGTTTTTTGTGTGAATTATCATAAATTAAGGACTTTTGAGTGAATTATCATAAATTTGATTTGATCGGACTCCAATTTTTTATATCTTGATCATCCGAAATCTGAATCAGGCGATTCAAGTGCCAGTGTGCTCCACTGCTTGTCCTCTTCAAAGTGGACGTAAAAAATTTTGGGCAGAAACCGCCAGCGGGTCCCATGCAAAGTTGCCAGTAAGATTATCGTCAAAACTCCAATTCTTCATATCTTGATCATCCGAAGTCCAAATCAGGCGATTCAAGTGCCAGTGTGCTCCATTGCCTGTCCTCTTCAAAATGGACGTAAAGAATTTTAGGCAGAAGTAGCCAGCGGGTCCCATGCAAAGTTGTCAGTAGGATTATCGTCAAAACTTCAATTCTTCATATTTTGGTCATCCGAAGTCCGAATTAGGCGATTCAAGTGCCAGTGTGCTCCTTTGTCCGTCCTCTTCAAAGTGGACGTGGAAAATCGAAGACAGAGGCCGTCGAAATTTTTCATGCGGAATTACAAGCTGAGAGGATCCATAATAGAGAGAAAAATCAATCCAGTCCATACTCACTCAGCCCAACCCAGCTCAAGCCCAATTTAGTCCAACCCCGTTGAACTCAACCAGTCCAGCCTTACCCAGCCCAGACCAGTCCGGACCAAGTCAGTTCAACCCATGTGCTTGTATTTTTTTGTATGTCCGTATTTTTGTTATACCTATATGTTCATATGATATATATTATATATTTATATATTATATAATATTTCTAACTATTATATATATATATATATATTTGGTCAAAAAGGGGGAACCCGATAAGGAGGAAGAGAGAGAGAGAGAGAGAGAGAGAGAGAGAGAGAGAGAGAGGAAGAGAGAGAGAGAGAAAAGGAGACCGTAAAGAGAGAAAGAGAGAGAGAGAGAGAGAGAGAGAAAGAGAGAGAGAGAGAGAGAGAGAGAGAGAGAGAGAGAGAGAGAGAGAATGGGAAGAGAGAGGATGAAAGCTGAAGGGAGAAAGAGAATTCGGTGGAGGGAAAGATGGAGGTGCTACCACCTCCACCTTTCCCATGCCCATTTTCCCCAACCAATAGTACACCACCTCCACCTCCTGCTCAATCACTCCCTCACCGCCACCTCCTTCTTGAGCCCAACAACTCACTCCCCAAATCTCCTTCATCAAATCCCTCTCCCATTGACACCTATGCTGCCCACCACTATTCCCATCCACCTGCAAACCTCCAGCTACCAAGTCCACTCCCCTGTCTTCACCTCTCATCGACACATCACTACTCTTCCTTACCAGTAGCCGACCCACACCATAGCCGATTGAACCTCCTCCTTGAGCCCAACTCACTCCCCAAATCTCCTTCATCAAATCCCTCTCCAATCAACACCTATCCTGCTCATCGCCTTTCCCATACCCAGCCGCAAGAGCACCTCGAGCCGATCACCAATCTGCCGGCCCAACTGTTCATCCCATCACCTCCTTCATCAAGTCTGACTCCTTCATCAAGTCCCATCTCCTTGAGAAACTCCACACTTACCCAGCCGCTGCCATTCCCTACAGCCACCTCAAATCCCTCTCCCATCGACACCTATCCATGCCCATTACCTATGGCTGCAACCTACCTACCTGCCATTTCCTACAGCCTATCCATTCTTCACCACCATCAACATCTATAAAAGGAGCACCCACCGAACCACTTGGAAAAAAAAATGGGAAGAGGGATTGCTGGTACTGAGAGAGAAAGTGAGAGAAAAAAGACAGTGAGTGAAAAAAAAAGAAGAAAAAAAGTTGGAAAAGGAAAGGAGAACAAAAGAGAGAGTGGTTTTTGAGAAGGAGAGAAAGTGGGTTGGAGAAGACGAGAGAGTGAGTTGAGAGGGAGCTGAGAAATAGAAGAGTCAAGGAGGAGAAGAGGAAGCAAGGAAAGCCGCTTACAAATTCCGAGTAAGCTCTCACCTCCCCCTTTGTTTTTTTTTTTCTCTTTATTTTCTTTCTTACTCTCTGTCACCATGCACCCATGAACACCCATAACCACCCACTTGCCAAACCATTCCGACCATGTATTTTAATTTTTATGTCATGGATCTGATTTATGTGATGAAATTGATCCGATGTGCTTGAAAATTTTATGTGATGGGAATTGTAATTGGTCCGACCATGTGATGGAAATGGATATTGGTCCGACCATATGATGAGAATTTTAATGTAATTGGTCCGACCATATGATGAGAATTTTAATGTGATTGGTCCGACCATGTGATTGAAATTTTAATGTGGTTGATCCAACCACATGATTTGAATTTTATGAGAATTGATCATGACCATATGATTAGAATTTTAATGAGTTGATCATAGCCATTGATATGAAATTTTGATGTGATTAAAATACATCCATTGATCATAAAATTTTAATGTGAATTTCAATATGGTTACTAAATGAGACTTTAAGCAATTTGAACCATCGGATTGTCTTGATAAGTGACTTTTTTTTAATATGAAAGGTTAGATTATCATGACGAGCGATCTGAACCATTAGATTATCATTTCAATTGATTTCAACCGTTAGATCTTCACTGTGAGTGATTTAAATGATCTGAACCATTAGATTATCATTTCAAATGATTTCAATCGTTAGATCTTCACTATGAGTGATTTTGACTGATTTTAACCATCAGATCTTTATTGTGAGTGATTTTGAACGTTGGATCCTCATTGTGGGTGTTTTTAAAGGAATATGAATGGTTAGATTATGATATTGTATGATTTGAACCGTTGGATTTTTATTGTGAGTAATTTTGAGTGATTTAAACCATTGGACCTTGATCATGAGTGTTTTTGATGAATCTGAACGGTTGGATTATCATGATGAGTGATCTGAACCGCTAGATTATCTTTTGTGAGATCTAAGCCATAGATTGTAGCTATTTTGATGAGATTATAACTTGATGTGAGATCTGAGCCGTTGATCTTGGCTGTTTTGATGAAATCTAAGTGTTGATCATGATCTTCATTGTTTGAATAGATAAAACCGTTAGATTGAGGATCTGTTATTGTCTACGTTGTTATATCCATGTATCTATCATGTTCACTTGATTACACTGTCATATTATGCACTACCATGTTTAGAATGCTTACACTGCTAGCTTTGTGTACACTGCCATACTAATCTGTTGTTGTATGCTATGCTTAAATGATGTTTATGTCGGCAAGAACTTACTTTTCGCTACACTTTAGTCGAACTTCCGTGCATGTACACTGATAGAAGACATTTCTAGGTGTGGGGACGTGCATGTTGGCACCTACATTCATGGGAAGGGCAATAATGGAAAAATGATAAAAGTCTTAATCAAGAATCATGAAGCCTAGTCCAACACAATTCCAAAATCAAGATTGTAAGTTACAAGGGTAGTTTAGGACGACCCCTACCCCTCAGTTCATTTCCCCTAGGGTGCAGAACCTAGATAGGTGTGATGTGAATCCAACCATAGATCATCTAGGATCATCATTCGGTCCGACTGGACCGTCCATATTCTGACCCAAGCGGGTCACCCAATGAACATCTCTTTCGAACTACGCAGATCCTGATTCTCAAGTCAATACCCTGAGATACGTAGGTAGTTTGGGAAAGGGACCCAAATACGGACTCATACTCTAAGCTTGTAAAATCATTCCATATCCTAGTCTCCTTGCTTGGCGAGACTCTATTCCTGTGTCATGTTTGTGAGTACGAATCTCTTTGCTTGGTGAGGTTCTGCTTACGGGTACGCATTCTTAGCTCCTTCAGGTTATCCATATTTATCATCATCTACACATCTATCCAAAATCCATCTCTTTCGAACTACGCAGATCCTGATTCTTAGGAAAAACCCTAAGATACGAAGGTAGTTTGGGAAAGAGTCCCAAATATGGACCCACATACCTTAGCCTTGAGAGGCTCTATCTTAAAGTCGTGCTTGCGGGTATGCACCGTAATCTTGAGAGATTACTCCACCCTTAGCCTTGCGATGCTCTATCTTGAAGTCGTGCTTACGAGCACGCACCTCCTTGCCTTGCGAGGCTCTATCTTGAAGTCGTGCTTGCGAGCACGCACCATCCTTAGCCTTGCAAGGCTTTATCTTGAAGTCGTATTTGTAAGTACGCACCCTTTTCTTTCGAGGCTTTATCTTGAAGTCGTACTTGGGAGCATGCATTCCTTGCCTTGCGGGGCCTATCTTGAAGTCGTACTTGCGAGTACGCACCCTTGGCCTTACGAGGCTTTATCTTGAAGTCATGCTTGCGAGCATGCATCTCCTTGCCTTGCGGAGCTCTATCTTAAGTCGTACTTGCGAGTACGCATCCTTGGCCTTGGGAGGCTCTATCTTGAAGTCATGCTTGCGAGCATGCATCTCCTTGCTTTGTGGGGCTCTATCTTGAAGTCGTACTTGCGAGTACACACCCTTGGCCTTGCGAGGCTCTATCTTGAAGTCGTGCTTGCGAGTATGCACCTCCTTGTCTTGCGGGGCTCTATCTTGAAGTCGTACTTGCGAGTACGCACCCTTTCCTTTTGAGGCTCAATCCCGAAGTCGTGCTTGCGAGTACGCACCTTAGTCTTGCGAGACTATCTTACACTCTACTCCCTGAGAGACACACTCTACTCCCTGAGAGTAACATTCTACTCCCTAAGAGCCACATTCTACTCCCTGAGAGCCACATTCTACTCCCTGAGAGCCACACTCTACTCCCTGAGAGCCACACTCTACTCCCTGAGAGCCACACCCTACTCCCTGATAGACATACATACTCTACTCCCTGAGAGCCACACTCTACTCCCTGAGAACCACATTCTACTCCCTGAGAGCCACACCCTACTCCCTGAGAGACATACATACTCTACTCCCTGAGAGCCACACCCTACTCCCTGAGAGACATACATACTCTACTCCCTGAGAGCCACACTTTACTCCCTGAGAGACATACCCTAGCCCCTGAGGTTACCTAATCCACCCAAAAACGAACTACGTTGTACCTGAATTTCAGGACCTCTAGGATACGTAGGCAACTTGAAGGACTCTCCAAGGACGGTACTCCATCTTAGTATCCTTAAGTCCCCCACATCCATATCCATTTCCAAATCCACATTCACTTCAATCCATATTTAGGTTATTTATAGATTCAATCTCCATCATCATCAAGCATAAACTTCAAACTTGAATAAATTGAATCTAAGAAAGCTTAATCATAATCTACATCCATAAGCTTTAATCACTTTCCGTTTCGAACTACGTTTTTGGACTTGATTTCCAAGATTGGAATACGTAGGTAATTTGAGACGTTTTGGACATCTCAGATTCAGTCCATCACGGAACCATCTTTGGTTCAGTTCATTGTATATTATTTTGTTTGTTTTCTTACTTCGAGAACATGTTTGGCTGAATTTAAGCTAGAAGTGTAAGAACCATGTTCTAAAACCGGGTCTAACCATGGTTTTATGTGATGACAGGTGTTCCAATTATAACCGGACCGGAGGGTGAAGCCGGGTGACGAACCACTCAAACCTTCAGGTAAGAAAAACTGTAAAAAGGCCTAAAAAACTCATACCGGTCTCACTATACCGTTTGCAGTATTAGTGTAACCGGTATGTGCCACCGGTATGGGCATATAATGCCCATAATGCCATACCGGCTTCACCATACCGGTTGCACTATGGTGCAACCAGTATGTGCCACCGGTATGGTATACCGGTTGGAACTATACCGGTTTGAGTGAGTTTGGGGTCTCCAACCGGTATGTCCAACCGGTATGCCTGAGTCCGGCTCTGTCTCTCAGAATGGAAACTTGGAAAATTTCCATTCTGAGGAGAAACCTTCCTTGGACAGTCTCCCTCTATTAATAGAGAAGGAAACATTCCATTGCTCCTTCTCAAACCCTCTCGCTGTCTGGAGAAGATCTGAGAAGGAGCAAGAAGGAGGTAGCCCCGCCCAGGAAGGAAGAGTACGCCGCCAACCGACAACGCCGGTAAGTGCTCTGTATTGTTAGTTTTGTTAGGAGGTCGGATCGAAGCCGCGAAGCGGCGCAATGATCCAAAAAGGAGCATGGCTCCCACTGTTCTCCCTCATTCGAATCTAACTTAGGTTCATACGGCAATATAGTCGAGATTCGAAGGCCAATAGAGGGTTTGTACTTAGAAAAGGGTAGGGGAAACCCTATAGAGACCCAACGGTTAGCCAAAAAGGAGGGGAGATCCGAGATCTCGCTCTCGGATCCAAACCACAGGGTATACCGAATGGACTATGAGTCCAGCGGTATGGCCTTGCGGTATATACCGCAGGCACATACAGGTCTCACTCAGTGAGATCTGAGTGAGACCGGTAAGTGCAACCAGTATATACGGTTGCATCCGGTTGCGATGTGCAACCGGATGGTGCAGCCGGAGTCGGTGACCATACGGTCTCACTAGACCGAGACCGGTATGTGCAGCCCGGTATGGGTTTCCGAGCCTGGTTTGCTTGGCCAAACCTGGTTCCGACCCCTGAAACTCTAATGAATGAATTCTAACCTAAAGATATGATTATGTAGGACCTGTAGACACTGTGAGTAAGCTCTCTGACGCAGAGTGGGATCAGTATCACGCGTCAGGTAAGGAACAAGACCCCAAACCTAAATAACTAAATAACAGTAAACCTTTGTGAAATATTTCTGTATTTGTAAATACATATTGCTTGATGTTTGTGCATTTCACATGCCATGTAGTCGTTTCATTTATCTTATTATAATCATGCATTTCATATGCTAGGATTGTTGTATGTTTAGGCATGTGCATGTTTTGGTTAGTGTGTGGAATGTGAAGGGGATATGCCCTGGATATATCCACAGCTAACACTTTTCTCGTATCGCCCTTACCTTAGCAAACTCAGTGCGAATGGGGTATCAGGGGGAGGACGTGGGATTGTGGTTCTTCCTGTCCACCAGACTCGAGCCCTATCTCTATGTCGTAGGGGGTTGTGTTGGGGTAGGGTTATATAGTCTTTACCTTAGCGAACTTGGTGCGAATAGGGTATCAGGGGGAGGACGTGAGATTGTGGTTCTTCCTGCCCGCCAGACTCGATCCCTATCTCTATGTCGCAGGGAGCCATGCTGGGGTAAGGCTCAAGATATTGTATTGACATCTAGGATTGGTTAGAAACGGAACCCACTTGCAAGCCCTTGCCAATAGGGGATTAGGTATTGATACGGTATGGGGTATCAGGGGGAGGACGTGGGATTGTGGTTCTTCTTGCCCGCCAGACTCGAGTCCTATCTCCATACCGGAGTGAGTGATGTGGGGCAACAGTAGTAGTGTGGTAGGTGCCTGACTGTTGGGTGTGCTCACACTCTAGTGCATGAAGGTGCGGTGGCCGCCAAACCTTACCATAGCATATTTGCAAGTTATACCTGGTCCAAATTGTAATGTTATCTCATGCATATTGTACTGTTGCATTGGTTTTGTACTTACTGAGCTATGTTGTGAGCTCACCAGATATATATATATATATATTCTTTTTCAGATTTGGATGCAGGGTACACTGTGGACGACTTTGTGGCTGCTCCAGCGTATGGTACTATTGCTGCCATTGATGCTCAGGCAGAAGAGGACGAGCATGATGCGTCATGCGAGTGCTCGTTCTGTGTCTACTCTCAGTGACTTGGATTATTTTCGGTTAAGCTTTGTAATAAATATTATTTACATTTGATGGATGATTAAATAAATATTGGGTATTTATTTAAATTACAATTTAGATCTCGGCTCATTTATTTATTTCCGCTGCTATGTATTATATCTCTGATTTTGTTAGACTGCTTGGGAATGATTGGTTGACACAGTCTATTGAGATCTTGGTGTGAACCGTGGTTTAGAGCCGGTTCACTTACACTTCTGGTTTAGTCGGAATTGGGGTGTGACAAGAAGAACTTAGCAACTTGGCATAGGATCCTCCATGAGCTTTAGTCATCATCCATTGACCATGAATAGTAAGAACCATAAAGTCTAAGGAAAGTAGAATCATATAGGAGGCCAATTTTCGGATCGGGCAGCTTTGGGTGCCTAACACCTTCCCAAACTGTACTTTGAACGCTTATCTGTTTTCTGATGGACCAAAGCCGATATGTTGGGTCATGAGTCAATAGAAGTCTTATCTCAGGATGAGGCTACATTTTAGGTCCTAGACCTTAATCTAGGTAGCGACTCCAAATCTTTCACTGTCCATTTCAGCATGGATGGACATTTTTACATCACTATCCACACAGTAGAAATCCAACCAACTTACTGCAGACCTTCTCAAACACTCTGTGGAGGTTGTAGGATACGTACCCAATGCTACTTCATCTCTGCCACTACACAAACACCATTGCCACTTTCTGTTATTGCATTGACACTCTCTCTCCTATACAGATGCTCTCTCTCCTCATTTCTCTGACTGTATGTTTGTCCACTATACCACATCTGCCAAGTTGTCAACAATGACAACACACAGTCCAATAATCTCTCCCTTTAGAATTATTGGCAACTCATTTCGCATATGTAATCTTTCTCCCCCTTTGACAACAAGTACAAAGGGATATGCCACATAGGAGTGCCTACCGCATCTTTCCATTCCTATGGGCTCTCTATAAACAGCAACTCAACACCTCATTAACACAGAAACATATCAAAGAACTCCTAAGTCCAACACAGAGGGCAAAAAAATATTAAACACACTACTCATCACATGAACACCATAATGACGCATCTCAACATAAAAACACCACAATGACACATCTCAACATAAACACACCAAAGGACTCCCCCTGAGTTCATCATAGGGAGCAAAAAGATATAACAAAACACACACTGCTCCCCCTCACTCCTAGCACCTCACAGTTTGGTGAGCATAGTCATGCATGAATCTTCAACACTCTCTGTCAGAGTGTATAGGTTTCTTGAGGTCCTCTGTCCAAAAACCATAATCTTGCCACTGTCAACTCTTCTGATATTACATCCCTGGTTGTTAAAGATCACTTCATGTCCTCTGTCACAAATTTGACTGATGCTGAGAACGTTGTGCTTGAGCTCGAACACATAAAGAACATCATGAAGTTTCACCTTTTTATTGTTGTGGTTGATAGAATCCTTTCCAGTTACCTTGGCCCCATCATTGTTTCTAAACTACTCCTCCCTCATACCATTGAATTGGGGTGTGACAACTTGGTATCAGAGCTCTAGGCTCTGTCCAGCTAATCATTCTGCATCTAACTGTGTCCAATGAGCTGAGTTAGAAAAATTAAAAACTTTAATAAGAACACACCATAAGCTTGTTTGATGTCTGAGACTTAACAAGATGCATAATATACTAATAATGGAAGAAAAATTATAAACACTAAAGAATTTAAAGGAAACAACTTAATCATTTCATAAAAATTTCTTCAAGTACAAGTGAACAACAGAGTACAGTCCACAAGTCAGACAGTTACTCTAGTAACAAATAAAATACATGAGAATCAAATAAAAACTATATCTGCCTAAGGTGGTGTAGCAGGCCTGGATGGTACTGGGTCTGCAATATCATAGTCTCGCTTGTACACCTCCCTGAGCCAATGAACCTGGTCCTATGTGACCCGTAGGCTACGATCTAAACGCCCCAACTCCTGACCCATCTCATGCTGAGAATCCATGAGTCCTCTCTGGGTATCAAGAATGTCCCTCTGGGTATCAAGAATGTTCCTCTGGGTATCAAGGATGACTCTCTGGGTATCTCTGATCTCCGAAAACATGCTCGACATAGAGTCTGAAGGGGGACGAGATGGTCCAGCAACTGAAGAAGGCCTGGATGACCTAGTAACTGGAGAAGGCCTAGATGGTCCAGCCACTGGTGAAGGCCTAGATGGTCCAGCCACTGGAGAAGGCCTAGAAGGTCCTGCAACTGGAGAATGCGGGGGTGTATGTGCTGGGATGTCCTCCATGTGCGCATCCCCATCATCTCCTCTCTCAGCTGCCTCTGCTGCTGCAGCTGCTGCTACTGCTAGGACTGCATGGTTCCTGGGTAGGAGGGGACGAGCCTGTAACTCCTCGTCACTGAGCTCTAAATCATCCATCTGCATCTTATAGATGGCCTTGGCATCTATATCAGAACACATAGTAAGCTCTACAGCCACCTCACCCTGCATATCCACTCCCAAACGCTGTAGCAAAGCTGTGATCAACCTACCATATGGGAGATTACCCGACACATTAGGCATGGCTGCGAAGATCATAATCCGCATAATCAAATAAGACAAACAAACCCGTTGCCGAGTATCCACACAATAGGTGAGGTACTGAGTCAACTGGGATAACTCTCCATAATGTCCACTCTGGGGAACAATGTTATGCTGAATAATCCGGCAGAAAAGGCGAGGTTGAGGACGTAGGTTGGAAGCCAGCATGACTCTACCAGGCAACAAGATCTGTGCGGCAAAGGCTGCCCGCAAGTCCTCAGTGAGATACCCTTTGGCTCTGGGCGGACAATAAATGAGTTCCCCGTCATCAGAAATCTCTAGAAGGGCAGCTAACTCAGCGATGTTAAATGAAATCATCACCCCTTTCACATAGCTGGTGATGCGAAGATCTCTAGCATGCTCCCAATCATCTAACTCACCCTCCACCTCCAGGTTGGTGTAGAATAACTTTACCAGGTTGGGACGTGTAGTCTCCCTATATAGAATAAGGGGTAACCAACCCACAATCCCAAAAGCAAACTCCACATCGAAGCGGTGAAGGTGCTCCAAGTTGACAAAACGTCCTGCTTCGATATGTTTGTCCCGAAACCATGTAAGACGTGAAGCGGCAGCCTCCGATCGAAAATACCTCGCGTCGTAAAAGACTGGATGTGGCCTGTGCATATCAGGCATATAAGAGCGTTTCCCCGCTCCACGACGGCTAGACATGGTGTATCTGTTAAACAAGAAACCATAGTCAGTTAGAGACAAGTATGGAAAGTGGTGAAAAATCCTAACAACATGTCAAGTGTGAATGAAACAACCTACAGAGTCGATACAAGGTTTATCTAGGTT
Organism: Protea cynaroides; assembly: GCA_028583415.1. Taxonomy (NCBI): domain Eukaryota; kingdom Viridiplantae; phylum Streptophyta; class Magnoliopsida; order Proteales; family Proteaceae; genus Protea; species Protea cynaroides. Next base: position 14,996,826 of record CM053275.1, read on the forward strand.
AAACAAGGTTGTAAAATAGAGGAATTAAGTCATAATTACCAAAATGGTCAAAAATTTCGAAAAACCTAGAAACCTAGGTATAAAAGTCAAAATTTTTAGGTTTCCATTAAACTAGTCGATAAAACTCCAAATTGATTGAGGGGTTTTACCCATTTAGACTCCTAAAACCTTTCTCAACCAAAGAAAGAAGTTTTCTATGGCTAAAAACTTCCAAATTAAGAAAAACCTAAAATTTGGTATAAAAGACGATGAAAAAATTGCTAAAAAGAGAGAAGGGAAAGAGGAGCTTACCTGAGAGACGAGATTAGCACACTAGGATCAAGTAGAAACACTCCTTTTGACACCGGATGCACTGTAGAGACTCGGAGACTCGGAGAGAAATCGCCACCGGAGTGAACTCAAAAGAAAAGAAATGAAAAATGAACCAAAAATCGCGATTTTAAAACAATTTTGGCTATACCGGTCGCACATCTGGGCTGGATAGTGCGACTGGTACCTCCCTGCGGTATGGTGCGACCGGTACCTACCACAGGGTATACCGGTTGCACATACTGATGGGGTGTGCAACCGGTATCTTCCCTGCGGTATAGTGCAACCGGTACCAAAAGGGAATACCGGTTGCACATAGTTATGGGGTGTGCAACCGGTATCCCCTCTGCGGTATGGTCCAACCGGTATGTCTGAACAGCCATACCGGTCTCACTCCAGGAGAGACCGGTACCGCCATTGAAAACCCTACAAAGAGAGGTGATGCAAAACCATCCCGATAAATTTTCGGAACTCGATTCCAAACCTCACGCTTGCATGATAAGACATTGTTCATATGGGAAATTTCGACAGAATAACTGGAAATGTTGTTTATAAAAATTTGTTTTCTTTTCTTTCCTGTTAATGAATCCCTAAGCTGCATATGTTGAAGCTAAATTATTGGAATAATTCTCTAAGATTTTCTATGTGTTTCAATGTATTCAGATATCGTACAGGAAAAATAAATTTCTTCAATGGTAGGAGGAAATGGACGTAGAGTTCATCGCCGGTGCCGTCACTCAAGGGTGCCTACCATGGATAGAAGTTCAGGGATAGAAAACTCAGAAGAAAATGCCGAGAAGGTGAGAGGGGAAGAACTCAACCCCTTAAATGACACCGAAGATATGGTAAAGGAAAATGAAGAAGGTCCATCACAGGGACAACCTTCTTCTAGCTCTGAGACAATGATGGTAAATTTGGTCACTAATATGGAGGCCCAACAGAAGAAGTTTTTCGAGGAAATGCTAAAAATGTTTAGGCCACCTGGGCCTGTGTCGACACCTACATACATGCCATCCACAAATGTTGAGAATGTTCAAGCAGCACCAGTTGGGGTTAGCACAGCTAATGAAGTACCACCACAACAAGATCAACCCAACACAGTACCCCAACCAGTTACAGGGACGCCAGTTCACAACCAATATCAGGGGGGGTATTAGTATCAGAATCAGGGTGCATACTATGGTGGGTATCAGGGAGGAAATCCGGGAGGCTACCCATATCAGCCACAATGGAATGGACAGGCATCATATGGGCAGGTCCCTTATGCTCAGAGTAGCCTATCCAGGGCCGTAGATGGATTTTTGAAGCTTAAACCACCTACCTTTACAGGAAAATCAGGGAAAACACTGTGGCCAGCATAGTGGATAACTGAAATGGAGAAAAATTTTCGGCTACTGGATTGTCAGGATGGGGACAAAGTGTTATATGCCACCCATATGCTGAAAGAAGAGGCCAATGGGTGGTGGAGCTCTACCAAGTCGTACCTGGAAACCAAGCATCCACTGTCAAGTATTCAAGGAGAAGCCTTATCTTGTGTCTTGAGTGTTGTCCCAAAGCATACAATATCATCACTCTCTTCTTTTACCAAATCTGTAATGGCATTATCATCATTCTTATTCAAATCTACATTGATTTTCTTTTTCCATACTTTTCTAACAACTGATGGAGTCTTTTTGTTCATTCTTTGCTTAGCCTTTCTTTGGCCACTCTCCCTTTGCTGTGACACATTTTGTCGAGGTGGCGTGAATGGAAAAATTGTTCTGCACTCTCTTCTAATATGCCCATAGTTATGACAATTGTAGCACTTAATAAAATTTTCTTCAAGGGGAGCAAACTGATTTCTACTTTTAAATTTGACTTCTCTCTTATTGAATTTGCAGGTGACTATCTTGTATCCAAAAGTGTTGCATTTATAGCAATAATCATAAAAATAAGGTCTTGGCCTTGATGGTTCTATATATCTCATCTGTCTTTGTGGTGTACTGAGATAATTTGCTCCATAGAAGTTACTCTGTTCCACTCCCCTGCCTTGCCTTGCATTATTAGTTTGTCGAATAGGGACTTGATTTTTTTCTTGAACATAAACCATAGGAGCCTTGCCCTTTTCACTCTCCTTTACAAAAGAGATGGGACCTTTCCTCTTTGAATTTGCGCTATTAAAAGTCTCTCCCTTATCAAAACCAAGACCAAATTTAACATTAGAAGGTCTTTGAGAATTTATAATGTCATCTAGCTTGCTGCTACTAGGGTGTACTGGAGTGTTACTTGGCTCCTCAAGTTGAGTTAATTTTTGTTGTCTTTCAAGCTCTTCTTCTTCAAACTCAATCACTTTTGCCTTTAGAATTGCAAACTCCTTCTCGTACTCTTCACATTGATTAATCATAGTAGATTATTTTTCTAGTTGAGCTTTCAAAGCTATATTCTCTGTCATTAAATTGGAATGGTCTGCAGATGCTTGTGTGAGCTGAGTCTTGAGACTATCAATAACTTTCTTTGATTATTCATCTTGCACTCTCAATTCTTGAATCAACCTCTTTTGCTTTTTAACTTCTTTTGAAACAAAATTGTTGTTTTTTCGTTCCTTATTGAGTTCCTTCATAGCTGCTACAAATTCTGCCTCAAAATTTATTTTACCTTCTTTATCACAGCTTGAGCTTAATTCTTCATTATCATCTTCTTCATTGCTGTTTGAGATAAATTCTTTATTTTTATTCTCTACCTATTCTTCAATGAATACCATAAACAATGCCTCACTGGGCTCATCTTCTGAAACATCATTTGAGTCATCATCTGAAGTGTCACTATTCCTCTTGAAAATGAAGCTTTTTCTTTTAGGCTTATTCTTCTTGAAGCTTCTGGCCTTGTAATTGTCCTTGTTGTTATCTTCATCATTACTATCAATTTTACTCCTTTTTGGATATTTTGCAGTAAAATGTCCAACCTTACCACAATTAAAGCACTTAAATGGGAGTTTGTTCTTGTACCTTCTTGTATCCTTCTTCGATTTTCTAGTGAAGTGAGCTATGACCTCATCTTCACTTTCATCATCGTCTGATTTTCTAGATTCTTTCAGTTTCTTCATGGCCTTGAAGGCTACTTGTTTATCAACATAGGCTTCTAGATCAACTCTTATCTCAAAAGCTGTCAAGGCTCCATGAATCTCATCAATAGTGACCTATTTTAAATCCTTGGTCTCTCTTCAAGAGTTGACACTTTTGACTCAAATTTGGGAGTAAGAGATCTTAAGATCTTCTGATAGATAATATGACATTTTAGGTCTTCACCAAGTCCTCTAATAGAATTGACCACTTCATTAACCCTGTTCATGTATTGATCAATGATCTTATCCTCATTCATCTTCAGATTCTTAAACTGACCTGTGAATATTCTTAACTTTACTGTCTTGATCTTCTTGTCTCTTTCATATATATTGATCAGTCTATCTCAGACTTCCTTTGTTGTCTTGCAGTAAATGACTTTAGCTAATTGATTGTTTATCAGTCCCCCTTGAATGACATTGAGAGTCTTTCTATTATTCTCAAAATTTTTCTTGTTTACTACAGTGGGAGCATTTGTGTCATGTGGAGTGTAGTCATTCTCCACAAAAGCCCAAACATCATATCCGAGGGACTCTATGTAAATCTCCATTCTTGTTTTGCAAAACATAAATTTTGTCCCATTAAACAATGGGATTTGTGAGAACCTTCCCCTGGTACATATCTTTATCCTGATCTTTTCATTTGCTAATTAAGTTATCACTGAACCTGACGCTCTGATAGCAATTGATGAACTTGATATGACACTAAGAGGGGGGGGGGGTGAATCAGTGTCTGAAAATTTTCTTGGATTTTTCTTAACTTTCTACTGCTACCCAAAGCTGATGGAGAACCAAACTTTCAACACACACACAAGCGTATATAAATCTACCTCATTACAACTCAGTGGCCAGGTCTACCAGATTTGCACACCCACCCTGCAAGTCATTCTACGTACTCTAAAATATACTAAAAAATAAAACAATAAACACAGGGATATTATGTGGTTTACCACCACAGTATGTGATGGTTAGTCCACGGAGTACGGAGTAATGCCCAACGGACTCCGTATTTACTCAATATTCAGCTTTTAGTTTCTTACAGACAAGGATACTAACACTAGGTTTTCTCAGCATAAAACTGAGAGGCAAAACAATGCCAAGATTCAGGCTATGACAGCTAGTGTTTAGCACTCGCTACACACACCACACTTAACCTGCACTTACAGGAAGCAAATAATAATTTTTTTTGACTTATAGAATTGCCCTACAATGAAACCCATAGCTACCTAGGTATTGAACAATTTTCACATAGCTAACAAATAAATTTGAGAAGCAAACAATATGCAAAGTTGAGTGAATCTTACAACCAATGCTTCTTCTGTGCTTGGAGATGTCTGTAAAAATTCAATAGCCCACTGGAATCTCCAACAGCCCTCAAGAATGGAGAAACTTCAATCTTCAACAAATCTCTTGCTCACCACACTTGCTTTTCTCCCTCACAAGCAGTAGTCATCATAGATATAAAAACAAAAGCTCTAATAACCTCTCCCAAGGATTTGGCACTCCATTGATGCACAATGAAGAGGTGGTTGGTGATTGATTACTCCCATATAAAACCCTAGAAAAACCTTCTTCTTTATGTTTTTTGCCCCTGCCAACACCGCCCAACAAATAGAGGGCTCAAAAATAAGGAAACTGCAACTTGAACGGACCAATTTGGAGCTCAGATGACTGACTTATGACGGTTTGAAGTTCAACCAATGAAACATAAGAAAACAGAATCTTTTTGAGGCTTACCGTGCACCCGAGTTGCACTAGAGCCGAGCCTCCATTGCGTTGTCGACTTCCCATTCGTTGGAGAAAGAATCTCCATTAATGACTGCCGGATCTCTATTAAAAGTGCAGGATTTGACAAGATCCGTTGGATCTCACTCAAAAAGGCGGGGATTCGTTATCCGCCGTAGGATCTAATCGAATCACGTCAGTGACGATCGGGATTACTCATGGCCACTAGATTTGAATCAATTTGTTAGATTAAGTCAGAGCAATCGATAGCCGTTAGATCTGGATCCGTAAGCCACTATACCATATTGGATTGCACTGGATCACAGCGCAATCTTCATGAACCGTGGCGCATTGCATTAACCTGCATCTGGCCAATCAGATTCCTCGTAGGTTCATCAAGCTTCATCCGCTTAGATGCAGCTTAGCCTGTGTTTTTGTGATCTGTCAGATGTGAATCTGACATGCGTGGCTCACTGGATGCCATCCAAATAGTTTCCTTTTCAATTAAGGATAATTATCACGCCGTCCTTTAACTTTCGATAATTGCAAAGAGACCCCTAAACTTTTGGATAATGCTACTATTTTTCCTGTATCACATATGGTCACCCTGTATCACATATACTCACTGAGAGCTTATGTTTTGGCCATTTTCGACATTCTAACGAAAACTGCGATATCTCCCTCATCCGAAATCGAAATTGAGCAATTCAAGTTGCGTTGGGAAGCTAACGTCTTTCCAATGCCGGATCTCTATGAGCCTGCTGCGGGACCCATCAAAACTAGCCTCAAAGTCAGAACTCTATTAAACCCTAGAATTCGAACCCGAAACTTTGCATGCATGCTCACAAGCACTCTCACACATAGTCTACCACCTTTGGATCTTCTTAGAACATCACTAAATACATGTACAATGCTATTGATTGTCAAAAATGCTCCAACCCAGTCAACTTAGTGTAGAAATCCAACCAACTCACTGCAGTCCTTCTCAAACACTCTGTGGTGGTTGTAGAATAGTACCCAATACTACTTCATCTCTGCCACTATACAAACACCATTGCCACTCTTTGTCACTGCACTGACACTCTCTCTCCTGCACAGATGCTCTCTCTCCTTATTTCTCTGATAATATGCTTGTCCACTCTACCATATCTGTCAAGTTGCCAAAAATGACAACACACAGTTTAACAATATCGAGTCACAGGTTTGTTTCAAGAAGAAATATTAAGTCTTTGGATACAATCTTAAGAACTGTAAAACCAAAAAGCATTAATATAGTTTAAGACTTAATATATTGTATAAGTTTATGCGTATAATTCAATGATATAACATACTATTATGCAAACATATAATATATAATAAAATCATAAAACTGATTTAACCACTTATAGTGAAAAACCGGATTATAAAACAGATGGGTTAAGTCGTGTTCAGAACACTCTCGTTAAGATTGTATTCACCCCCTATGGTGCAGGGGTTCCTGTGAATCAACCTCCAAGATAAAACAACCCCTTAAGGGCCATCCTAGATATGTGCACACAAATCTGGGACCTCATTGTTGAGGTCAATAGTCAAGAGTATAGAGTGGGCTCGATAATATGAAACGGAACAAGAGTTGGAAGGAGATAGAGGGAGAGAGACATGAATTTGTTTTCAAAACTTGAATGAATTGGAATGAGTCAACATCATCTATTTATAGTAGACAAGTGTCTCTCCAAGAGTTACTATCAAAGGGTATAGGTGTACCTCTTCATACCAAAAGGTACAAGTCACTACCCTTCCAAAAATGTACATATGAATAAGTATGTATCTACAGTTCCACACCCATATTCATATCCATTTCTATATCCATGTCCATATATATTCGTTTCCAAATCAAAACAAAATCCAAATTAAATTTTCCTCAAAATTGAAAACAAAACTTTGAATTTAAATTTTAAAGGTTTTTTAAACTTTATTTGTTTTTTAATGTTAAAAACAACATATACAGATGTTATTTTGTCACATATGAAAATACAGAAATGAACACTACTGTTTACATGATACAAAACTGAACACTACTGTGTACATGTTCTAACACCTCTTGAGTTTTGCGTCTCTCTTTCTCACTCACTACTGAGCTTTCCGCCGACCTCTCTAAACCCTCCTTGAACTGCAAAAAACCCCTCCCGAAACATCCTTCTTTTGGAACAATCCCAGCCCTTCCTTGAGACAATGATTAGGGGTGCACAGGGTCGGGTTGGGCCGGGTATCTACAAACCCTACCTTACCCAAAAAATTTTCATGCTAACCTAAACCCTACCCTACCCTGTCAGGGTAGTACAAAACCTTAACCCTTACCCTACCCTGACAGGGTATTACCAAACCCTACCCTACCCTGATCGGGCCGGGCCGGGCCGGGTTTACCCTGATTAACCCTAAATCAGGGTAGGGTTTACCCTGATTTACCTGAACTCAATATTTTAACCTATAAATGCCAAATATTTATAAGTAAAAGATATGAATGATTATCAAAGAGAGCAACACAGTAACAAGATTAATGATAACTTAATAGAGATGATCAAAATAAAATAGTCCCAATAATTCCTCTTACAGTCTTTAGTGATAGGGTTATAGACAAATAGCTGGCTTCTACTGTCATTGTCCATGAAGCAGACCAACCCACAGGAAGAAGCAATAAACCAGTTAGGTGCCTCAATGCACGGGAGCTCCAAACTGTACCATTTTCGGAGGATGGGATCATATGCATACCCTATAGGTTCATTAGAGTTGGTAAACATGAAATACCAAGGTTTCTGGGACAATGCATTTAACCTTCTGGAATTTACAATCTCATTCCATCTTTTACATACACAACCTGCTCTAATGATGCTTGCAATAGGGAGATAGACAAGGATTCGTTCCAATAAGTCATCAGGGAGAAGAAAATCTATGGAAATCTGGGTTTACATTATCGCCTTCATCACTGATCTCAGAGAACGACTCAAACTCTGACGTATCTGTAAATTTCCACCCATTGTCATCAAAGCAGTCAGTGATCCATGATGTTTCCTCCTCTATGATCAACAACAGTGGAGATGCCCTGAATAAAAGAACGAAAAACTAAAGGACAAAGATTCAGATTTCAAAGTGAGAGAGAGAGAGAGAGAGAGAGAAGAAGAAGAAGAAATACCTAAAATCAGACTATCAATGAAGAGGAAGAAGAAGATTCAATGGGGCCGACAGTCTGAGACGCTGATATGGTGGCTCTTGGACGGTGTCGTCGACTGCGGTAGGAGAAAGAGAGAATGAGAGACGAATGAAGATTAGGAAATAGGGTTAGGTTAAAATCTGATTTCTGAATGAATATATATATATAGAAGTCAGGGTCGGGTAGGTTCGGGTTGGGCTCTACCCGAGGACTCAACCCTAACCCGCCCTTACCTTGACAGGGTAAAAATTACCCTGTACCCTGATTGGGTCCTGTCATGGTACGGGTCGGGTTAAACCCTGACCAGGTTCAGGGCGGTTTTGGGTGGGCTTGGGCCATCAGGGCAAAACTTTCACCCCTAACAACGATCAACTGACCTAAACCTTCTTTTATCAGCCCCCCCCCTTCCTTTTTAAAACTTAGGATACCAGCGTTGAAAACCATTGTTTAACCCATTTAAAAAACATGACCTTCCCTAACCTCCCCCCCTCCCCCCTCTCTCTTCCTTTTTTAAAACTTAGGACACCAGCGTTGAAAACCATTGTTTAACCCATTTAAAAAACATGACCTTCACACACACACACACACACACACACACACACACACACACACACACAAACACAAAAAAACACAAACACACACACACACACACACACACACACACACACACACACACACACATATATATATATATATATATATATATATATATATATATATATATATATATATATATATATATATATATATATATATATATATATATATTAACCCACGGTTATTTTAAAACAACTTTGAAATCAGATTTGGTGATTACCTTATAAGCAATCATTTTTAAAAACCATTCTTTTTATTTGAATTACTTTTTTGTAATAATATTTATATACATCTCTCAATGTATTAAACCACCTTCATGAAACCCATTTAACAAAGTCGCATTTATTCTTTTATCATTATGTATCAAAACTAAAAAAAAAATAAAAAAAAAATAAAAAAAATAAAAAATTTATTGGGAAGCAAGTGAGGTGTTGACAATACAAGAGCAGGGCTAGCCTTCGCTCCCAACCAGTCGGCGAAAGGCTCATCAACAAGGTGCGTGAATTATAGACACATTTGTTCACTCTTGATTATATACTGGATAAATTTGATGCATCTATTCCCTACTGCGTGTACAACTAAAAGAAGCGTATTGAGTATATACAGAGCCCATAAGGCATTACTCTGTAGACTAACCATCACAATAGCATTACTCTGTAGACTAACCATCATACACTGTGTTGGTGAACCACGTATATCTTTGTGTTGTGGATGCTGTGTAAATACGATTTTTCTGTATTTTGTGAAGTGTGTGAAATGACATGTACAATGGGTGTGTAAAACATGATAGACCTGACCACTCTGTGGTAGAGAGGTGGTTATGCATATGACTGTGTGTGTAGTTGTGTTTCAGTAGTTGTGTGATTGTGGTTAGTGAGTAAGTGTCAATTTAGGACAGCATATGTCTTTAAGGAATTATTAAGAAGGATTTTTTAAGACACTGATTCACCCCCCTCTAAGTGTCAACCTGTGATCAACACTCCTATGAGGCTATCTACCAGCCTATTAAGGAGGACATTATTTTCTTGAGTTTAAAGTTTGATAATTGTTCTTTTTCCTTTATTCTAAGGGATGCCAATAGTACAGTTCATTCCTTGGCTCAGAAGGCCGAGTCTTTTTGAGAGAAGACTATTTGGCCAAATTCCATTCCTTGGTTAATGAACCTTTATTTGGTTGATGCTTCGGTTATATCCTAAGTTTTGGATAATCAATAGATTTCTGTTTTACCCAAAAAAAAAAAAGAAGAGCAAGGCGTGCTGGTTTTTTTTGGCAAGAATCACTCAAATTGGCCAATTCAAAAAACAATGCTTGGGAATAATTAATTGATTAGTTATAGCAGGCTTAGTTGTTTCCATTTGGCAATTGAAAGAGAAGTTTTAGAGGTTTCAACTAAAACAAAACTAACTTTAATCTAAAAAAGGAAAATAGAAAATGGAATTTATGTAGCTTTTAAAGCACGTGAGAATGAAGAAATAATTTAAAAAAAAAACAATTGGATCGGATCTCTCACAATAGGCATGATGCATGAAAGTCAACCCCTAATTAGCCAATGAGCATTAAGTAATGTAGAAATAATATAAGATTTTATATCTCTTATGAAGATCAATTAATTAAATACTGTTGATATAATTCTGATTGGGATTGATTAATTAATCCATTTGAAATTAACTGGATTCATTGATTTGACTTTTTTTTATTTTTTTTAAGATAAGTAGTTATTTTATTGATCCAAAAAAAGAGAACAACACAACAAGTTCGAAAGGAACTAGAAAAAAAATACACATAACAAACTAATAAATTAAAAACTAAGATTAAACTACCGCATAACTAAGGTCCAACAAAAAGAAAAAACAACCACTGCACCCAACCACTGCACCACATACTCATTTTGACACCCTTGTATGTTACGCTTAATGAATACAATATCTTCAACTCTAGGCCAGTCCACCCTACCTTCTTAATTGTCCGACTGAATTAATAAAGCCTGAATGAATCAAATAAAAATTTTAAATTGAGATTAATAATAGGGCAGAGTTTATTAAATTGATATATAATTAGCTCTAGACTCGAATTTTTCTTCGGGAGGCCTTCACCTATTGGGGTTTGCAAACATCACCTTGCTATAAATCAGCTCTTTCTCAAACCCTTTCTGTCAGAGTCTAGATTCTGAATTTTTCTTTGAGAGGACCTTGAAGGATTGAGGTTTGCAGACATCCTTGTTGCTAAGGATACAAAAACTGGTGTGCTTACACATATACACACGGACAGAGTCTCAAAAGCCTTGGGTGATTGAGATTAGCAGACATAGCTGTTGCTACAAAAATCGGTGAGTCTCTCTCTGGTCAGACCTTCCTTCCCTTCTCCCTTCCGTCAATACAATTCGCTCTCAATCAATGTCTGTCAATCAATGGTCCAATTTTATATCACCTCCCCAGTGAATAAAAACTGCAGACGAATGGTATCACGCAAAAGGAAGCGGTTTCTTTGAGGGTACTGAGATTAAAGAAAAACTAAGGACTAGACAGACTGATAGATTAAAAAGACTGGCGAGATTTTTTAGAATAATTCTTTATCGGATGTGTCTAGCCGGACTTCGTCTTTTTCTTTTAGTTATTCGAAGCCCAAGTGCCTAAGTTATAAGGTGTTCTTCCATTGGCTCTATAAGGTTTTCTTCTACTGCTTCAAGGATTTCGTCATTCATAAATTTTCTTGAGTGTCCCAGACTCATTGCTAATACTCTGTGTGTTTCCTTTCAATCAGAAAATGGGCGCCTCTGAATCAGCATCTGTGGTATTAGGCAAGGACCCCTTGCCATCTGTGGTATTAGGGGACGACCCTTTAGAGTTTTTGCGTAGAATGAATCGAACCTACGTCAATGATGAGGGAAGATATATCAAGTTTCAGTTCCGTAGTACTATGTTTTCAGGACTGCAGGAGTTGAAAGACAATATTCTTCGGTACTATGACAAAGATTATTTAGGAATTGCTCCATTTAGCCAGGTGCAATGTAATTCGAATGAGAAAGTAGCAGCTCTTAGACCAAGCAAAGTTCAATTACCTAATGATTTTATAGCTAGGAATGATGGTGATGCATCATGGATCATAAATGAAGCTTTGGGTAGCCATTGTGCTTTCACCTACAACAGTTATTGTTTTATTGGGTTTATATCGAGTGCTTCCGGTAATTTTCACAACAACGATGTCGTCAAAAAGTTCTTCGACGAAAATAATCTTGGGCCAAATTGTTTTGTTGATGCGACGGGAACAACTTTCGTTGTCCTAAATGGTTTTATACAATGGTGGAAGAGCTCACCTACAGATAAAGTGGTACCCGCATTTGTTGATGAGTAATGAGGTATGGCTCGGTCATAAAAATGATCCACTAGTAGAATGTTATGTTTAATTGGGTCGTTTATTATTTTATTAAAAATTATAAAAAAAAATAGTGGATCAGTGGCCGGCCATGTCAAGACAAGACATCGAGAAGGGGGTTCAAATCCCATGTCTAAGTGAGCAATATCATGCAAATGAGTTAATGAGAAGACGATTTTATGTGAATTTCATGGATAGTAAATTTTGTTTGTATGTAAATCTGAATATATATGTCAGTATTTATATGTTGAATGATGAAGATGTCTATTGCATGGTGAATATCTATCCGGATTTTCAATAAAATACTTACCATATTAAACATGTACATATTAATTACCTAAGTGTTTCTTTGAACCGGATATCCTATCCTTATATTGAAATTTGATTATGTTTAATACACATATGTATTCGTATTTAAATATTTTCTATTTTTGAACTTTCTAACTATGCTCAAGGTCAATTATATTAGGTTTGCCTTTTTATATTAATACACATCTCTATTCTATAATGGATGGCCGGGTGACGTTTTCGAAAACAGCAAGGGATGTTTTTCCCTTATTCTAGAAGGGTAAATCTTCAAAACAGTCAATTTTGACTATAGTATAAAAGTTGAAGTTTTGGCAATGTATAGGAAGTTTTTACCTTAATATAAAAGATAATTATTTAGAACTGTCAATTCTTGTAAGTTTATCAAAACGTAACAAATATCTCCCACATCCATTGGCATTCAGGTTAATTTTGTAGAGGTTGTCAACGTCATTTTTTTTTTTATAAAAATCAACCTCACATTTTTTAACCAATTTTCTCATGTGGAGATTAAAAGCTGTTATCGGTCACATTTTCTTTTTCCATTATTAATAATTTTCTTGCTGAAGTTTAGCAAAATATATTTAAAGCTTTTACAATCGGTTAAAATTTTTACTTAAGCATTACATTTTGGTTGACCCATATTCATATGATTAAAAATGCTAGATTTTTTTTTTTTTTTTTTTTTTGGTTTTATTAATTATCACAATGGGCAACTAAAGAAGTTAGAGAGTTTACTTACCAAAAAAAAAAAAAAAAAAAGGAGTTTGAGAAAATGTTCTCTAAACTGGCGTCAGAGGCTATGAAAACGTTTGTACATTATCTGGTGTCAATGTTGCCGAAATCTGGTATCCGTCAGATCGGTGCAAAAACCTTTAGTCCTCTTATTTTAATTACCAAAACTATTTCTATATATTGTGGTTATATGAAACCCCAATGAGTATGCCCTAAAAAGAATTAGTAACAAATAGAAAAATCCTTTTGAAACTCCCAGAAACCAATGTAACAAACGGGTAGCGAACTATTAGTCATATTTGGATGGGATTCTTCTTATGTTCTAGATTTTAGATTCTAGTTTGTATTTAAGATGCCACAAAGTTGCAGCCCTTAGAATTTATTACTTTTAACGAAGAATCTCCATGAGAATTCAAGAATCCCCCTTTATATATATATATATATATATATATATATATATATATATATATATATATATATATATATATATATATATATATATATTATTTCAGACTCGAACAGGACGATCCTAAAGTGAATCAACTCAAATGTAAGTTTAAATCACTCAAGTCTAATCCGGAACCGAAATCCAAAATCATGCAAACGTTATTACAGTATTCAAGATGGTTAAGGGATGGACTTAACGAATTACCCAAAACAAAGAAATACGACACCAGTTGCCCAATACAGAGTATACGACCGTGGCCTTAAACAACAACCAATATGTCAAAAGAATAAAGTAGCATAGTGTTAGAACATTTTGAGAATAATTTTCTCTCTCACTTCATTCATTCTCGGTAAATATATTTAAAACAATTTACGAATCAGTAACTATCTAACTAACTACAAGAGTAACTAACTACAAGAATAACTAACTACAACAAATATACATGCGATAACGTTATCACATGTGCTAACAAACAAGTAACTCTATGTACAACATTCTTTAACAGCCCCCCACAAAGGCAATTCGGAATCTCGGACGTTGCATTTGGTTCGTAACCATAGAAAACGAGTGCTACCAAGAGGTTTTGTGAGATAATCCGCCAATTGATCTTTGTTGGACAAGAAACAAACTTTTGTAAGAGTCCACGCTGCACCAAATCCCGCACATAATGGAAATTAATTCCTATGTGCTTTGTGCGGGCATGAAACACTAGATTTGAACACAGATAAGTAGCTCCAATATTATCACATCATAGAGTAGGTATTGCATTTTCAATATAACCAATATCTTAGAGTAGATAGCGAATCCAAGTAGTTTATGTAGCCGCATGTGATAAGGCTTTATATTTTGACTCGGTGCTAGAGCGTGCAATAGTGGGTTGTTTCCGAGAACTCCAACTAATCAGATTCCGTTCAAGGAAAATATGAAAACCACTAGTCGACCTTCTATCATCAGGACACCCAGCCCAATCGGCATCGGAATAAGCAGAGATAGTGGATGTAGGAGAACGATAAAATTGTAATCCAAACGAGACAGTACCTTTTAAATAACATACTATTCTTTTGATTGCAGATCAATGTTTCTGATCAATGTTTCTCTATAGGAGAATGCATAAACTGACAAAGTTTGTTTCCTACAAAAGATATATCCGGTCTTCAAAAAGTCAAATATTGCATGCACCCACAATACTGCGATATTCTGTAATATTAGAGATTAGATCACCATCATTCTTTGAAAGAGCAGGACTGGCAGTCATTGAAGTAGTGACAGATTTACAGTCTAACATTTTGGTTTTCCCAAGTAAATCAACAATATACTTCTTTTGACGCAATAACATGCCCGAGTCATTATAGTTAACCTCTAACCCCAGAAAATACTTGAAGAGACCGAGGTCTTTAACTAGAAATTCTTTCTTCAAACAATTCAAAAATTGATCAACCCGTAAGATCTTATTCGAAACTATCAGAATGTCATCAACATAGATTAGGAGTAAAATGATATTTCCATTGTGTTTGGGTACAAATAACGAACTGTACGCCTTAGATTGCTGAAAACCAAGAGAAAAGAGATACTTGTTAAGATGAGAATTCCATGCTCCTGGTGCCTGTTTAAGGCCATACAATGCCTTTCTGAGTTTGCAAACATGAATAGGATAGTTTGGATGAATAAATCCTGGAGGTTGTTCTATGAAATCATCTTCTTGCAGAAATCCATGAAGAAATGCATTGCTAATGTCAATTTGTTGAATGAACCAATTTTGTTAAGTGGCCAAGGACAAGATAGTCCGTACTGTCATGGGTTTTACAACTGGGCTGTATGTGTCAATAAAGTCGATACCTGGTTGCTGATAGAATCCCTTTGCAACGAGGCGAGCCTTATACTTATCAATAGAGCCGTCCAAATTGCTTTTGATTCTGAAAATCCATTTGCAGCCTACTATGTTTTGATTGGGTGTAGATTCGACAAGAGTGCAAGTGCTATTTGATAGTAATGCTTGAAATTCGTCATTCATAGCAGCCATTCTACACTTTTGTTGGCCTGCGTGAAACAAGTTGACTCTGTAGGACAATTTTCTATTAACATTGCATGAGGATTGGAATGAGTAGTTGGCCAAATAACGGTTTCATCAGTCCTTATTTTTGGCATTTGAATTCCACGTTTTCCACGTGTCACATGTGGATTAGATGGTATTGTATCATTTGGATTGGGTGGAGAAATAGTTTGAGTAGTTGAAACCGCCGACTCTAAAGGTGGTTGTAGAGTTAGTTTCATAACAGGAAACGTGGAAGGTTGTGGGGATTCAGGTAATGCCGATTGTGGAAGTGCTTGAGTTTGAGGTTGAGAAAAATAAGGAGATGGTTGGATCTCCGGATTGGTGTCTGAATTTAAATGAGGTGGGACGGTTGAAGAGGGGGATTCACATCGTCTCCTCCCGTGGTTCTGGGAGGACGGTGGCAACTTTTCTTGGATGGTTGCCACGTGGCTCTTGGTGAATCCGAGACCCACGTCCGAGCCGATATCCCCCTGTCGGCTTGGCTTGTCGGCTGGGTGTCGGCTCGGACGTGGGTCTCAAAACCCAACAAGACACCTTTGCCCTTATGAGAGTTTTTGGTATTTTGACAATTACTTGCTCGGTGGTCAATTTCTCCACAAGAATAACATTTTGTCCCGATGGAGGAACTTTAACCGGTTTGGGTAGTAGGAGTAGTAACCTTTGATTGAGTAGACAACTTCTTCTTGTTAGAGGAATGGTCAAGAGAATTACTTGGTTTAGTAGTACTCGTCGGATTCTAATTTGACCAATTGGAGGTGAAAGTATATTGTTGTTTCTAACTTTGAGAACGTTCCACCTTAAGGGCTCTTTGATGTACATCTCCCACATCCCAAATGTCAAGGACTTTAAGGGCCTCTTGAATATAAGATTGTATTCCATTCAAGTATTTGTTCACAAGTATATCTTTGTGATCCATGATGTTGTTACGAATCACCAACTCATTAAATTCATTGGTGTATTGGTCTATCGTGCATGTACCTTGTATCAAATTTTGGTACCATTGATAGAGCTCTTTCTTATATCCTTTGGGAGGGAAGTACTTTTTCATCTTGTCTTCCATCTTTCTCCATGAAGTGATGGGAGCTTTGCCAATGGATTGATGTGTTTGCTTTTCACGTCGCCACCAAGCGATGGCCTTGCCTCGAAGTCGCATGGAGATGATGCCAACCTGACGATTTTCCGGGATATTTTTATGCTCAAAAACTTCACTTACAAGAGTTAGCCAATCAAGAATTTCATCAGGAGGATCAGTACCTGAAAACTCTGGAATATACCTTTTGACTTCTTTTTCCCAGTCCCGTTCTCGACCTCCTTGAGGATAGTGTGGATGAAACCCTCTTGTTATGGGTTTGGATCTTTCTGAGAACTTTCTGAGAAGGAATCGTTAGATCTATCTCCTTTTGAATTTGGTGGATTGTTACCTGCTCGTAGTCTGTAAATCCTGAGAGTAAGGTGCTCAATTTGTTCTTGCATTTGTTGTTATATTTGCAAGGCTTGTGCTAATGCATCATCATTGATGGTGGTAGTGCAATTACCTCGGCCACCTAGACCACCTCGACTACCTCAAAATTTTGGGTCCATAATATCTCTCCTCCTTTGCACTGATACTAAACGATGTAGGTCGACTTTGCTTATGAGAAATAATAGATCGGGAGAGTATAAGATATGACAAAATGGACCAAAAGGGATGTGAAGTGTAGAAATGAATTCTAGATTTTTTTAAGGTTAAAAGAAAATAATTGATGAAAATGAAGGTGGGGTGACATACTTCTCTTTTAGGATGTAAATCAACTCCAAAGTGGTCTACCACTCTTCAAGGAAGTAGGTGAAAAATAAAATTCCAACTCTTTTAGGAAGAAATAAAACTTCTTCAATGTTTTAAGGGATAGGAAAGCTCCAACTCTTCAAGGTTGAAGTAAAACTCTTCTAGATTTCAAGGTGAACTCTTCAAGGTTCAAGAACTCTTTAAGGTTCAAGAATTGCACTTAGGCAAATTTCATTCATAAAAATCAATTCAAATTGTCTCTGCATTACAATCTAACTCTGGTGGCCTTTTATAGGCATAATATAGAAAATAAAAAGACAATTATACTCTTAAATCCAAGGGTTGAAAATATAAAATAGAAAATAATAAATGATAGATTAAATAATAGACTCTTTCAATGCAAGGGGTTACTCCAACGAGTATTGATGCAAGTTCCAAAGTTTTGATTCAAGATCCAATGTATTGATGTTAGGTTCAATGTCTTGATGCAAGCTCCAATGTAGAGAAGACTCTAAAAACATTGAATAGAAAATGCCACCTCATTCTCTACTAGAGACTTGAAAGGTCACCAAAGACTAGATTCATTGGTTCTTTTGTAACTTGGTTCATATCTTGATTTTGGACCAAATAGGCTTTGTGAGCTTGAGCATTGATTCAGACCGACCTTTGTAATTGGACTGCATATTAGACTGCATGAAAGATAATAAAAAAGGGGGGTCAAATCCTAGGGTTATAAGAAGATAAAAGGAGGGGGGGAGGGGAGAGAGAGAGAGAGAGTACGTAACGAGGGGTTTTGGAGGTTTTCTTTTGGAAAAAAAAGAGAGGAGGGAACAAGTGGCACAAAAAGGGGGAAAATGAAGGATAAATGAAGAGGGTTTGCCGAAAGGAATACTTGCTGGAGTTCCTGTTTTCATTACATTTTATGGGTGAATCTGGCTCGCCGGAAGAGAGAAACAAGAAGAAGAGTCGGCGATCCCACGTCGTCAGAACTCAGGTTGTTGATAGCGTATCTTGTCCCCCTATGAAGGAGTGACACGTGCTCTGATGCTTGTCAAACACACAGCAATCCCAAATCTCAAATTAAGAAGAGAAGCAGGCGAACTGACGTGTGTCAAGCGTTCAAGGACTTAATGTGCAGGAGTGGAGGATGTTGCTAACGTGTCCACCCATCCCGACGTTATGCCTAGGAACAAGAGGAGAGCCCAGAGGCATGCTCTCTGGCCATATGATTGTGATCCGAAGGCCAAATTTTCTAACTAAACCGAAGCCCATGCACACCGATCATCCTCAGTTCCTCACACACTCAACCACCTTAGTGGCACATCCGGTTTCCACTCTTTGGACGATGATCTATATAAGTACCCTCACGGTCACAGGTAAGAGATAAAGAACTCTCTACCTTAAAAATAATTAAACCTTACCCCATCTCTCAAAGAAGTATAAGTACAAGAAGTATAAGTACTTATGCAGTTTTATACTATTTGCTCTGTTACTAATTTGAACGTCGAAATGACCACCAGATTGTCTAATTCGCACCCCAAAAATCCTCTTTGTGTTTTAGGCAGTGGGCATGACATCAACTAGACCAGTTTCTGTTACAATAGTTTACATCCATCGCGGGACTCGTTTGAGTTTTTCAACGAAATCTTGTCACAAAAATAATTTCAAAAAATGGTGTACACACGAACCAGCCATGGGAAGAATCTCAAAACAAATGGAAATTCGTCCCACCTTGAAGAACCTACAGGAGACAATGGAGTGAGCCTTCCTCCTGGCTCCATCCCACTATTGACATCAACATCGATGCCTGTAGAACCGTTAGCACAATATATCACGCAGGAGTAATTGTGAACCATTTCAGTGCAATTAGCTACAATATCCTAGTTGGTCATGCCAGTGGGAGCGGTCAGGGAAAACCAGGTCCCTGCAGTTTATCCACACTTATCACGACGAGAAATAGGAGGACCAGGCCGGTTAAGGCAAACATGTCATTTTGGCAGTTCTCACACAGCCAGCAACCTGTTGGGAGGACTGTTTCGATCCCTCCACTAGCACATCTCTAAGATGAGGATATGGCATCATCAACCAGTAACACCACCCAATATTCTGAACGGGTGTCCGTCCACGATCGACTTGGAGAACAAGGACTCTGGAGGTCACAAAGAGGAGCACCCCCAACAAACGGGAGTGTTTAAGCATGACTTGATGCTGCTCGTGTAGAGAGAGCAGTAGAGAGAGCAGCAGTTGAGTAACTTGCAACTGAGCGTGCAACAACGGAGAGAGTCATTGCTGAAAAAGTAGTTGGTGATAATTTTAGACATTTGTGCATTCAAAGGAGTGAATGCATTCCAATCAAACTCTGTTTTGACTGACTTGAAGCCATCTTTGGCCGACTTCTGCTTCTTATTGGTTTCGGCAGGAGTCATATCTCTGTCTGAGTATCGGCTTTTTTCTTCTCTAAGCCTATAGTAGTCTTGCCTTTCTTCTGTGCTAGAATGAGAGCATCATTGACAGCAGCATACTTCTCACATTGAGCCCGTAGGTTGGCGAGGTTGACCGAAATCTTCTTGTAAATAGACTTCAGTAATTCTTGGTTTGAGATTATAGTCATCAACGCAGTGTAGGTTACTGCTTGATCTAGATTCTTGATTTCAAGTACCTCATTATTAAACCAAGCCAGAAATGTGCAAGAGACTCGTCTAACTTTTGTTTGACTATCATCAAATTAACAGCCGTTTTCTTCAGGGTTGTTTGGGTCTAGAAAATGCTTGAAAAATTGATCACTGAGTTTATTAAAATTTTGAATAGAATGAACTGGTAGGCTGTTGAACCAAAGCTGGCCAGGGCCCTTCAATATAGAAGGAAAGGCTTCATACAAAATAGAATTCATCTATGGAGAAGCATCATGGATGAGAAATTATCAAGGTGGAGTTACAGATCAGTAGTCCCATTATATGGGTCAATCTTTGGCATGGCGAAATGTTTTGGAAGTGGAGTCCGCATGATTTCTGGGGATAGTGTTATGTCAGCATAATACTGTTTTTTCCTTGATAACATGGCTGAACCTGTTTTGTTCTTCTCAATTTCATTTAATCGAGTTTGGAGACTCAGCAGTTGGTGCTCTAAAGTTTCCAACTGGGGTTGAACGCCAAGCACTTATTGTGCATGTGGAATTGGCTGTTGTGCAATAGATGCTGGTGGAGGGGCTGAAGTTATCACGGCCATTGTAGCATCAATGACAATAGCATTTGCGATTGTAGCATTGGCCCTTGCTGTGGTAGCGGCCAACTTGGCTACAATTCTCTTAGCTATTAATCTATCTGTAGTAGCATGCTCGGTCGCAAGTCAGTCAACGGCTGCTCTTTTTGCTCCGGCTACGTTTAGACATGCTTGGACGCTTACATGTACTGAAAGTGTTCCATGAGATCATTGGGGGACCCATTCCCCAAGTCAGTCATGTACAGATACTCGATGAAAATGCCAATCCGAATCGTCTCCTATGCGTACGGGTATAGGAGGCGAGGCGGAGACCGTCGGATGACCGCCACGTGGATATGCGGCCATCCGATGGTGTTAAGAGGAATGAATGCCAAATAAGATGTCCAGCATCGCATACACCGGATCAAAAGGCTATTTTGAATCTCTCTTTCAAACAACAGACCCGAGGGAGAAGAAAACGAAAAGAAAAAGCAGAGAACCAGAAGGGAGGAGAGGAGAGAGGAGGCGGAGAAGTGAAGAAGGTGAAGGTTTCTGGGAAAGGAGAGGCGGAGATCCAGGCGCCGGTTGCACCTCCGGCTACTGGGAAAGAAAACAGGCGGAGATCGAAGCGGAGATCGAGGCGGAGATCGAAGCTCTGGGAGGAGGAGAAGACGCACCAGGTAAGTTCTTTCACCGTTACAGATCTGATATGTCTTCTCTAAATTTTCTCACCGTTACAGATCTGATATGTCCAGCACCAGATTCGTTTTCTCTAATTTTTTTTTATGAATGCAGAATTTTTGAATGCTGAGTTTGATTACTATTCAACCACAAGACGTTGCGGTCATCCTGTAAGCTGATTCCTTGTCTCACTTAGATGTCTTCTGAATGGCCGATAATGTTGCTGCCTTTAACATGAGATATGCTCACTATTGGCCACTTGCCCCAGTATAGTCTGATCCCAGTTCTTGGTGGATGTATGCTTGCAAAGCGGTATCTGACCAGATAAAGTAGGCAAGGTATTCTAGTTCTTTTTTTCAGTTTCTTTGATCATTGTTTTTTTTTTCATTAGAGTGGCATGGGAACACTGAAGTAGAGTATTGATTATTAATATGATTAAAAAAAATTTCTTAGCAAACCTCAATTTCTGTGTTGGACAGCAAGATTCTCAAAGAAGAGGAGAGTCTGTATTATAATTACATACGCAACTTTGTCCATGTGTAAGAAATAGTTATCAGTCTGTGAAATAAGAGAACCAGTTTCTCCTAATTGTTGGTAACGCTCTAATTTCTAGATAGCTTGCAGTGAGAAATCCATAGTGTCTAACTTTCTTTAGTAGCCCTTTAAGCCCCCTGAAAACTGGTTCATGATGATTCTCAAAACCCCTTGATGCTGCTGGTTACATTTTCTGCAGCAATAGAGAAAATATTGTTGCTTGATTACCCTGCTGTTGTTGCCAAGGCTCCTGCATACAATCTAACTCTAGATACAATCTTTTTCTCCCATTCTCCTAAGAAAAAACAAACAATAAAGCAAAGTGCAATACAATACATAACTCATACATTTAAATATCATACAACCCATTATGCATGGACAAAGTCTCATATGTGATTGTAATCCAAATTCTCTTCTTTGAGAATCATGCTGTCCACCATCAAGGGGTTTTGAGAATCATCATGAACCAGTTTTCAGGGGGCTTAAAGGGCTACTAAAGAAAGTTAGACACTATGGATTTCTCACTGCAAGCTATCTAGAAATTAGAGCGTTACCAACAATTAGGAGAAACTGGTTCTCTTATTTCACAGACTGATAACTATTTCTTACACATGGACAAAGTTGCATATGTAATTATAATACAGACTCTCCTCTTCTTTGAGAATCTTGCTGTCCAACACAGAAATTGAGGTTTGCTAAGAAATTTTTTTTAATCATATTAATAATCAATACTCTACTTCAGTGTTCCCATGCCACACTCTAATGAAAAAAAAAAAAACAATGATCAAAGAAACTGAAAAAAGAACTAGAATACCTTGCCTACTTCATCTAGTCAGATACCGCTTTGCAAGCATACATCCACCAAGAACTGGGATCAGACTATACTGGGGCAAGTGGCCAATAGTGAGCATATCTCATGTTAAAGGCAGCAACATTATCGGCCATTTAAAAGACATCTAAGTGAGACAAGGAATCAGCTTACAGGATGACCGCAATGTCTTGTGGTTGAACAGTAATCAAACTCAACATTCACAAATTCTGCATTCATAAAAAAAATTTAGAGAAGACGAATCTGGTGTTGGACATATCAGATCTATAACGGTGAGAAAATTTAGAGAAGACATATCAGATCTGTAACGGTGAAAGAACTTACCTGGTGCGTCTTCTCCTCCTCCCAGAGCTTCGATCTCCGCCTCGATCTCTGCCTCGATCTCCACCTCGATCTCCGCCTCGATCTCCGCCTGTTTTCTTTCCCAGTAGCCGGAGGTGCAACCGGCGCCTGGATCTCCGCCTCTCCTTTCCCAGAAACCTTCACCTTCTTCACTTCTCCACCTCCTCTCTCCTCTCCTCCCTTTTGGTTCTCTGCTTTTTTTTTTCCGTTTTCTTCTCCCTCGGGTCTGTTGTTTGAAAGAGAGATTCAAAATAGGCTTTTGATCCGGTGTATGCGATGGTGGACATCTTATTTGGCATTTATTCCTCTTAACACCGTCGGATGGCCGCATATCCACGTGGCGGTCATCCGACGGTCTCCGCCTCGCCTCCTATGCCCGTACGCATAGGAGACGATTCGGATTGTGAAAATGCGAGTGCCTAGTGGAACTGCTAGTGGAAGATGCCATACTTCCATCATGTTATTGGTAGAGGTACTGGTGTTGTCCTCGTAGGTAGGTGCTGGTTGGGATTAGATCATCCAGAATGATTTGTTGCACGAGTTCGGATGGGACTGTTGACTTCAAAGCGTGAGTGAACAGGACTTGATGATAGTAAATGACTGTCTCGGACTGCTTCTGCAGGCGTTACGAGTTGTGAAATCTCTGCCAATTGAGCAGCTATCAGTTAAATTTGCTCTTGTGTAGCAAATTGTTGAGGAGTCAAAGGTATTGTAAGGCTTGGAACTGGTATGAAAGTAGGTATTGGTTTGGTCCTTGGAGGGAATTAAACATCCCCATTATTGACTTCTTGTCCAGTATCATTCTCTTTAAACCGGGAGGGATTCCTATTGATGTTGGCAGTGTTTCCACGGGTATTGTCATGAGTGTTCACCATTTTACTAGTAGAAAAGTAGGATTTAGAAAACGACATGGAAAACTAGCTGGAATAAGGTTTTTAGGAAAGGACTCAAATAGGTGTAAGCACCCCATTTTTGCCATCCCTAGTTGAACAAAATCTTACTTGAGAATAAATAGCAAAGTGGGAAAGGTGAGAGAAAGTTTGAAAAAGTACAGGGGAGGCGAGTGAAATTCTCTAAAAAATGATAGTCGATCAGTCTCGACATGCTCTCTCTAATGTTTTGAGAATAACTGAGATGATCCCCAGTATCCAGAAGCCTAAGTGAATACATATGGTAAGTTGGTGGATCTCAATGCGAGATTTAGATTTTGACTGCGACTTGGACACGGTTTTCGGTGGATCCCACAGCAAGGTCATGGACTACAATCTGCATGGATGCGTAGGTCTTGAAAATACCTTCGAAATGAGACCAAAATCGCTTAATTCTGATATGAAATGAAGAAGATATGACGATTTTAGTATGAGAATAAGAGTAAGGGTAGTTTCTAAAAATTTATAATATCTAGGGGCTTGCATGCAAATTATCGTAAGTTTAATTATTTAAACTTCATATTCTCATATCTTTCTCATCCAACGTCCAAATGAGGTAATTCCAGTGTCATTATTCCTCATTTTTGGTGCTCTACAAAATGGATGTGGAGAATTTGGGATAGATGTCCCCGAGGGATCCCATGCGAAGCTGCAAGCCAATATGCCCGTTTAAACTTCAAATCCTCATAATTTTATTATCCGAAGTCCAAATCATGTGATTCAAGTTTCAATATGTTCCATTTTTAGTGTTCTACAAAGTGGATGTGAAGGATTTTAGGCAGAGGTCTCCGAGGCATCCCGTGCAGAGTTGCTAGTCGAATTATCGTAAATTGGCCTGTTTTAACTTTAGAAATTCATAAGTTGGTCATTTTACATCCAAATGAGATGATTCAAGTTCCAGTATGTATTTCTCATTTTAAGTGTTCTACAAAGTGAATTTAGAAAATTTGGGGTAGAGACTGTCGAAAGATTCCATGTGGAATGGCGGCGGAAATGGTCTATGAAATGATAGAGAGAGAAAAACCAATCTTGACCCAACCCATATCAGTTTAACCCAGTCAACTCATGTTGGTCCGAACCCAGTCAACTCAGACTAGTCCAGACTGAACCAGTTCTACTCACGTGCATTTACATTAGATGCATTATATTATATATTATAATGTATATTATATATTATGTTATACTATATATCATATATGGTATAATATTATGCATTACATGTAACATATCATGATGTGTACGTATATATAGTGGGTTATCTATATTATATGTATCTGTATATGGGGGGTCGAGAGAGACCGTGAGACGAGATAATAAGATTCGGCCAGGTTTTAGAAAAAGGAAAGAAATCAGGAGAGAGAGAGAGAGAGAGAGAGAGAGAGAGAGAGAGAGAGAGCCGTGGGACAAAAGGAAAGAAAAAAAGGAAAGAGAATAAAAGGAAAGGAGGAAGAGAGTCGGTGGACTCTAAGGAGAAGAAAAAAGAAAAAAGGAAAGAAAAAAAAAGGAAAAGGAAACCGATGGAGAAAATTCAGGTCTAAGAGAAAAAGAAGAGAAGTGAGAGAGAAGAGAGGGAAGAATGGAGAAAAAAAAAGGGAGAGAGCACGGAAGAGAGGTGGGAGAGATTAATTGGAAGGAAAAGAGACAAACCGATTAAGAGAAAAGAGGAGAAAGAATAGAGGGAGAGAGCTGAACACGAGAGAGAAGGAGATAGGGCGATATTAGCTGGACAGAAGAGAAGATCGAGAAGGAGGTGGAGAGTAGAAGAGAAAGAAGAAGAAGAAGCAGGGATAGCAGAATACCTACTCTACCGACGACTGACCTGCTGATCGCCAACCTTGCTGTATGCGTGATCAGGTAAGCCCGCACCCCTTTGTTTGTGTTTGTTATTTCATCAGGCCATATGTCTTTAGCCTTCATCACCTCTACTCACCGCAACATTTGGCCACCCCGACTGATCCTGCGACCACCGTTCTGTCCGCAAGCCCCTATTTGCTCATCCTTACGGTCTGATCTGGACACCCACTTAGCAATCTTACCATGGATTGTTGTACCAGATCCAATACCCACTGCATCCATCAAAACCACTTGTCACCTTTGACATCTGTCCTACCATCGATTCTATCCTCATACCAGTGCATTACCCTACACCCAACAACCTTTTGCAAACTTCACCTCCTGCTGTCCAACTTTACACCTATCCGCAAGCATTCCACCTGCAAAACCCAACTCACAATTCCCTCTCTCCTTTGATTGACCCCATTTTTTTTTATCATATATGTGTGATTGATCCCATGATGTTAGATTAAAATTTTGATCAGATATGTGTGATTGATCCCATGACTCTAAATTAATTTTGATCATATATTGAATTAATCCTAACGTGTGGAAATCGATAAGATTGATCCGATTGTGGGAATTTTTATGAATTAGTCCGATTGATTTTGGAATTTGATGTGATTAAAATCTAGCCATTGATCATAAGCATCTTATTTGAATCTAGACCCATTAGATCTTGATCATGAGCATCTTATTTGAATCTAGACCATTAGATCTTGATCATGAACATCTTATTTGAATTTAGACCATTAGATCTTGATCATGAGTGATATAAATGAATCTGGACCATAGGATTGTCTTGATGAATGATTTAGAAGAATTTAAATGGATAGATTATCTTTTGGAGTGATATGAACCGTTGAATCTTTATTGTGAGTGATTTTGAGTGATCTGAATGATTGGATTACTATCTTGAGTGATTTGAACCATTGTATTACCTTTTTGAGTGATTTAATTGAATTTGAACGGTTGGATTGACCTCATGAATGTTGTAATTGAATCTGATCCATCGATCAAATATGATCTTGATCACATTGATGATGATCGATTACATCAAATCTGAGTAATCGATCAAATATGATCTTGATCACATTGTTGAAGATCGATGCTTGATCAATGCTTTCACATGCTTGTCATATTGATTCACATGCTTTATTGTTATATTTGATATGATATATATTGTTACTTGCTATATTTGAATGATTTATTGTTGGTAATAATTTAATTTCGGCAACACCCTAGTCGAACTGCCATATCTGTACACTTAGAAGACATATTAGGTGTGGGGAAGTGCATGTAGGCACCCACATTCATGGAAGGATAAGAATGAAAAATGATAAATTTTAATCAAGATATATGAAGTCTAGCCCAATAAATGCCAAATTAGGATTTTAGGTTAAGGATA
Organism: Protea cynaroides; assembly: GCA_028583415.1. Classification (NCBI taxonomy): domain Eukaryota; kingdom Viridiplantae; phylum Streptophyta; class Magnoliopsida; order Proteales; family Proteaceae; genus Protea; species Protea cynaroides. The sequence continues at coordinate 15,024,174 of CM053275.1, forward strand.
GTTTTAGGACGATCCCTACCCTCAGCTCATTTTTCTCTGGGAAGTAAAGAACTAGATAGGTGTGATGTGAGTCGAACCATAGGGCATTTAGGTTCCACACCCTGATCTTGAAAGAAGAACATGAATGAATTGAATCCGCATTCCGAACTACGCGGATCCTGATTCTTAGGATAGAATCCTAAGATACGTAGGCAGTTTGGTGAGACATCCAAACACGGTTTCACATTTTAATTTGTATAGACTAATTCTAATAGGCTTCCTAGACCAAGGTAGAGTACACCTGAGTGGTTTTAGATCAGTAAATTTTAGTATCCTTAGACCAAGGTAAAGTACACCTGAATGATTTTAGGATAATAAATTCTAGGCTTCCTAGACCAAGGTAGAGTACACCTGAATGATTTTAGGTCAGTAAATTTTAGTCTTCTTAGACCAAGGTAGAGTACACCTGAGTGGTTTTAGGATAATAAATTCTAGCCTTCCCTAGATCAAGGTAGAGTACACCTGAGTGGTTTTAAGATAATAAATTTTAAGTTTCCTAGACCAATGTAGAGTACACCTGAATGGTTTTAGGTCAGTAAATTTTAGTCTTCTTAGATCAAGGTAGAGTACACCTGAATGGTTTTAGGATAATAAATTATAGTCTTCCCTAGATCAAGGTAGAGTACACCTAAGTGGTCTTAGGTTAGCAAATCTTAGTCTTCCTAAACTGAAGTAGAGTACACCTAAGCAGTTTTAGGCTAACCATTTAGGCTTCCTAAACCGAGGTAAAGTATACCTGGGCGATTTTAGCCATCCCTTTTGTCTTCCTAGACCAAGGTAGAGTACACCTGAGTGGTTTTAGACATATCCTTTAGTCTTCCTAGATCAAGGTAGAGTACACTTGAGTGATCTTAGGCTACCCAATACCCATTTTACTTCCTAAACTAAGGTAGAGTACACCTGAATGGTTTTAGAAAATCCATATCCACAATCCATCAACAACGAACTACGTTGTACCTGATTTTCAGGACCTCTGAATTACGTAGACAACTTGGAGGACCTCTCTAAGTACGGTACCACATCTTAGTTTTCTTAGGTCCTCCATATTCCTATCCATATCCATATCCATCCCATTCCATACTACATTCACTTCAATCCACATTAGGCTATCTTTAGATTCAATCTCAATTATCATTAAGCATAAACTTCAACTTGAACAATTGAATCTAAGAAAGCTTAAGCATAAATCACATCCATAAACCTTAATTACATTCCGTTCGAACTACGTTATGGACTTGATTTCCAGGATTGGGTTCCGTAGGTAATTTGAGATGTCTTGGATGTCTCAGATTCAGTCCATCACCGAACCATCTTTGTTTCGGTTCACTGTTTATTACTTTTCTTATTTATTTACTTTGAGAACATGTTTGGCTAAACCTAGGTTAGAAGAACTTAGCAACTTGGCATAAGATCCCCTATGAGCCCTAGTTATCATCCATTGACCATGAACAGTCAGAACAATAGAATCTAAGAAAAATAGAATCACATAGGAGGCCGATTTTTGGATCGGACAGCTTTGGGTGCCTAACACCTTCCCGAACTGTACCTTAAACACTTACCCATTCTCTGCTAGATCAAAGCCAATATATTGGGTCCAATGAGCCAATAGAAGTCTTTTCTTATGATGAGACTACATTTTTATAGGTCCTAGACCTTAATCTAGGTGGCGACTCCATAATCATTTTTACCGTCCATCAGAGATGGATAGAAGAGACCATTTGTCCTCACAACAGGAGCCATGGTGGGCGCCAAATTATTGCTGCTAAAAATTGGTCTAGCTGGGTTGTACACGTGGAAGCTAACTTCACATGTTCTAGCCGAGTTCGCAAATGAATCTTGGAAAACGCAGAGTAATTCATAGAGAGGTGGATTAGGTAATTTGGTGGCCACTCCGATGATTAAGTCAGTTCACAGAGCAAGTAGTGTAAAGCAAGCAAGAACAAATGCTTTTTAGAGAGTGAGGTAAGGTTTGAGTGTAAGAGTAAGTTTAAAAAATTATTCATCCTTGTACCTTTGTGCTTGTAAACATAAATAGAGGAGTTCGCCATATCTGAGATGTCTGAATTACCCTTTGGTTGGTTATAGAACTGATGATAATCGAAGTCCACAACAGTTAATAATATACTTCCTTGGATGATGATCCTACGGTCATCATAAATGCAGTTGTTGGTGTATATTTCCTAAAGTTTCTCCTTGTTTCTTGGACGTAAGTTAGGCGCACCAGATAGGAAGTCGTTTCCTTATTCTTAGGAGAATGATTTATTCCATCTAATTGTCGCCACGTGTTGGGCAATGGAGAGCTCCGTTATACACATGTTATGATATGCGTGCTTGCAATGTGGACATGTGTTCATCTCCATACGTCGGTAGAATATGGTATCCACAGTGGCAACTCCATTGGGAACTTATGTCAAACTCTTGATTTTTAGTACTTTCCTTTCCTTTTCATTTACGCAACCATTTTTGGGTGATAGTTGTATGTAATTGTTGTTGCACTAACTATGTTGAGATTGTCTATCATTGGAAATTGGGATGTTAATATACACACCTACGGTTAGCTACAACGGACCCTGATGCATGTGTTGGGCAATCTGCTTCCGACGATTATTCCCTGGGTCAGCCTGGGAGAGGCGCTATTACTACTCAACGTTGCTTGGTGTTGTAGTCTATTTGAAAGGATATAGGTGCCTGTAATTCATCGCACACTTGGTAATAGGTATCCTTATCCTCGTCAAGGTAGCCTTACCTAGTCCTATTATCATCTACTACTAACATTTGTATAATAGGTTCGTTTTGTAACAAACCTAGTGCTCCCATTACCAGTGGTGTTTAGTTTCATTTCATTTTCATTGTTGTCTTATTGGTCTGAGCAGTTAGTTGGACACAATCTTGATCACTTATGCTACCCCACACATCCGACTGCATTTTCCATTCATTCATTCAAAATTCATAAACAAAAAACGAGTCTAAACATTCTATCAAAATATAGGCATCTGTGCTCTACGATCAACTTACTAATAATTGGGAACGGAAGCCTTGTCTTTGTTGTTCTAGCGCGCTAGCCGTTGCTTGGTTCGTATAGTTTGTGATTGGATGTAACTGTTAATATTTTCTTTTGGATATTTTCTCTTAATAGATCTCTTCTTGCTTCATTCTCTCTATCTTTAGCTTTCGTCAATACCTTAGAATACAATACTGGTTTGAACGCGCCCTTTCCTTTCTCACGCCGGAGGTGCTAATTCTGCATCACGGTAGAGGAGAGCTGGACTCTTGGCTTGGTTTCCCAGATCTACGACCACCCTTGCTTCAGCGAGCCCGCTAGTATCGCCATCAATCCAGGAGAGAAGCAAGCTACCCTTCTTTGATTCACCTTCCCGGGCAGGGAAGAGAATGCAAATAGGCCACGAGATACGTTCATACTCTAGTCTTAGAGGCGAGGGTTGCTTACACTTGTTTTAGGGAATAATTGATGAAATAATCATTTATTTGTTCATGATTGAACTAAAAATTCTTTGCTATCTCACATGGGATTTATCAAATGGGTCAATTTTTCAAAATCCTCTGATTAAAATGTGTCTAAGTAGTTGGATTTTCAGCTTGAGATGGGGTCCATTTAATGGATTCATTCTCTCCGAAAATCAATCAAGAGACTATTCTGAATTGATGGGGTTAGCAGTGATCAACTTAATTGAATTCTCATATGGGAACTAACACTTTGTTTGGTTGAGTTAGTGTGTTCGTGCATGTGAATTTTTTAGTCTCAACCTTGTTTTGTCTAATAGATTTTTATTTTATTTTTATTTTTTTAGTTCCAGAGTATCCTGCACCCTACCTGTTGTTTGGCTAAGAGGCCTACTACTAGGAGACTGTCTAGTGCTAGCTCCCACTTTAAAGTCTACCCAGTTGTCTATCCCAGTTCCTGAAGATTCAGTGAAAACTATGGAAGAAGAGCCAGAGCAAGTGTCCAATCCTATTGAGGACACTATTCCTAGGTTAGAGCATACTATCATTATCCTGGTAAATCTGGTTCAGCAAAGCATTTAGTTTTAGCAGCTACAAGTGCCCACTCCTAAGAGAGTATTTAAGAAAATTGGCAAGGTACACCCTTAGGCTATTTACTCCCAGACATGTTTCATCATCTTCAATTCATGTTTCCATCCATCATCAAGATGTGAGACATTTGTTATTGAAGATTTGCTATATGCAAAAAAGCATAATGTTTATAGCCTAATTTATATTTTCGTCATTCTTTTTCTCTACTATTTAGGCTTATATTTCTTTCATTCCTTATCTCTATTAATTATAGCTTAATTTATTTCTATCATTCTTTGTCTCTCCCAGTTAGAGCTTTGTATTTCTATCATTCTTAGTCTCTACTATTTAGAGCTCAATCTATTTCTTTCATTCTTTGTCTCTACTAGTCAAAGTTTTGTATTTTTGTGATTTTTTTTGTCTCTAACAGTTAGTGCTTGATTTTTTCGGTGATTTTCTGTCTCTAATAGTTAGCGCTTAATTTATTTTATGTTACTCTTTGTCTCCAGTAGTTAGTGCTTGTGTCACAGCCAATTCTAGGGAATTGGACGTAATATCTGGATTAATCCTCGTGGTAACCCAAATCTTCCAGCGATCGACAATCAAAATGATCTACCAAACAAAACCCACAGTCTACAATCACAATATCCACCATAATCAACAATAGATAATAATATTTGTAGTGGAATCATAGAGTTGTAGCGGAATCATAATATAGAACAGATGCTACTAATGTTATCAATACATAGTTAGTCTGTTATGTCTTATAAACCGTTTCACAATATCATTCATATTACATACATCTCATCTTAATAACTAGGGTAAATCCAAATATATTCCTGTGGATAGACCAAACCATCATCTATCCACAGACAGCAAAATCAACAGACAATGCACTGACTCAAATCCCGTAGATGCAATCCCTACAGGTACAACCCTTGACATGATCTCTCAAAGGAACCCCACCAAGAGAAGTACCCTTAACATCATTAGGATCCATATCTACAGTTCCAGTAGAGGTACCTGCAATCAAAACTAAAAGAGATTCGATATAAGGGGTGAGCTCCCATCCCAGCTAAGCGAGAAGTCAAGAATCCAATGCAATCCTATGCAACAATTTAATGAATGCAGTACATAAGCAAATAAACAAGCAATTGTGAGTGGCATTCAAGTATGTATGCGAATCACCTATACCCTAGCAAGGATCTGCCCCGTACCCCACCTCCTGAGCACATATACCCGTACCCCACCGCCTGAGTACTCGGTACCCCACCACCTGGATTATATATACTCGTACCCCACCGCTTGAGTACTCCATACCCCACCGCCTAGATTAACTTTCCCTCGCTAAAGCACAAGTTACTTGACCAAGTTAATGCATGATGATGATAACATAACAATAAAAAGGCTACACCCTAGCAGAGATCCCCATTCGACTCCCATGGACTGACCATGCCCCCACTAAGGTGTAACTGGGTATATGGCCATGTAGCATTCTCCCATATGCTACACGATCATCTACCCCACTACGGAATCATATCCAAATCAATCAATCATCCAATATGACATGTGCACGCAGTAAGTAAAACTACACTCCAGCAAGAATTCTCGTTCCACTCCCATGGACTGATCGTGTCTCCACTAGAGTATAGCATGTCCACATGGGACGTGTACTGTGCTCCCACATGCTACACGCCCATGATACAACATCTCATATAAGACTACACCCCAACAGAGATCCCTGACTCCTCACTCTGTGGTTCATCGTGTCTCCATTAAGGTTTTGCCAATCCGAGCATGAATCCATGAAGTCGTCAGTTACTTGAACCACGATACATGGGTTGTACCCTAACAGAGTGTCACACCCCAATTTTGGACTAACCAGTGGTGTGATAAACCGTCAATAAATCAACGATTCAACCAGGATCTCATATAGGTCGTACTCACCATATCAAACCAAACATATTCCATGATAATAATCAAATATAATAAATTAACAAGCTGAAGTCTTTATAAATAATGAACTGAGGTCTAACCATGATAATTAAGTAATTACATCCAATTATCTCCAAACGATTCAAGACATAAAGTAATTAAACCATTACATGTTCCAGTACTCAGACATAACTAAACTACTCAAAAACACATTGGTTGCACTCGCATGACGGATCATATACAACTTCCACAGCTTCTACGTCTATAGCCGCCATGTATCCATAGTCGTCATGTGTCCATACGATGGTGCACGTAGTTTTCTACAGTATGACCTGTATCATCATTTAAAAATATTCGATGTCGAGAGGATGAGCACACATCACGGCTCACTGAGCAAACAAAATAATACGTAAACATATGCATGTATTCAATTCATATTCTTAGTCTGATTTTTAAGTTTGCAATGTGCTATAGAAAAGATTGGCAGCCACTGCACCTTTATACATGAGTGTGTGAATCTGCCCAATGGATCAAATATTATTGTCGTCCCACATGCACCTACCATGGAATAGAGATAGAGCTAAAGTGTCCGGATCACACACCGCCAATACTTCCCTTGATGCCCTACCCATACCAACACTAAGTCCCTATTAGCGAGGGCTTACAAACTGGGCTCGCAACTAACCAATCCTAATGCCATCCAAATGTATCCAAGGCCTCACCCCAATATCCCTCAATACGTCCATAAAGATAGAGCTAAGACCCCCCGGTAGAGTCAGAGACCACACGGTCTGAGAGCACCTCCCCTGATGCCCTCCGACATAATAATTCTACTAAGGTAATGGCGATATGACGATGTTAGTGGGCAAGACTTGAGTAGAGATAAGGCTAAATTTTGGTGACCAAACTGAACCACAATGCCATGTCCTCCCCCTGATGTCCTACTCGCATCCAACACACTAACCACACACACAATCACGTGCCTATTCCTAGCATCATCACCATCATATTATAAATAGACAGAAATAAATATGCATGAGCAGAAATAGCAGTAATATTGGATGACATGCGAGATGCACATTACAAGCATACAAGCATAGAATCATTCACTGAATTAGACAAATAAAATAAAATAGTTTGTTATTATCCAATTAGTTTAGGTCTTTTTTCCTCATCTTTTAACAATATTCGATCTCCTTTTAAGCCTTGAAATTCTCTTTGAATCAATTTAGCAACCTAGGAATTATATGAATTTAAGTTAGGATTCATGTGTAATATGTTACAGTAGTTGAAAGTCGAATCTAACCATTGATAGGTGACTGATTGGTCCTATGGTCACATGTCTGTGTCAACCATACCACGTACGATCAATCCCCTACGGTCGCACTCTATGCAACCACACCTGCGACCATATATTTCTTGATCTTTCTGAATGACTGTGGTCGACTCTCTGGTCACCCTATGGTCAACCATAGCTACAATCATACCATTTCTGGTCAATATTACTTTCAATCCGAGTTCTTCCTTAGTCGATTTCTCGGCTCATCACTTGGGTTCATCTTAAGGTTATCCTATAGCCATTATTTATAGTTTCTCATTAACCAGTATCCCTAAACTCATCCCTCATGGGTATTCCTTGAGATTTACTCAAGGATCACATGGATTGTAATAGTTTGACATCCCCAATCCACAATAGAAACCTTATTCAATAGGATTTACATCTTCAGAGGTAAGTTTCATACCTTGACTTACAGTAGAAAGTTAGAACCTTCTCTGTAAAACCTTCCTCTTAGTCTTCTTCTCCTTCTCCTCTTCTCCTTCTCTTCGTTTCTCTTCTTCCCTTAGGTCTAGGGTTTGATAATGTTTCAAAAAAGTGAAAAGGGATTGAGGGACATCCTTTATATAAAGAGAAACTCTCCATATAGAGCTCTCAATAATAAGAAAGAGATCCCCCCTTTATTTGGAAAGTTTCCAAACTCCGAAGTCTGATTAGGGTGCGTACGGTCGAACGGACGGTTGCAAAATCCATCGACCATACGTTTAAAAGTATCGATTGTACATTTAATTATCAGTGGTCTTCCTTTCTTACCGTATGGTTGACCATACCTACTCAGGTAGTCAACCATACACTTAATTTTAAGTGTTTTTGAGTCGACTCTCTAACCTGGTCTCGTGGTCTTTCTTCACATGGTTGGTCCACTCGATCCAACAATGATGGAAAGACTTAACATGACATGGTTAGACTGGGTTAGTAGAGTATGAGTCTTACACAGAGAACCCCGGATCCCACTTCCATAGATCACTGCGTCTCTACTAAGGAACCAGCCAACAACCAACCACATGGCCCGTGTATTGTACTCCCACATGCCACATGTCCATCATACAGCAATCAACATATATAGTTATTGTTATAATGCAAATGCATAAACAGTTATATACATTTCATTGGATGACATGTTATAAAAGGAAAATAACACTTAGTACATAGCAGGCCCATGCTCAAACTCTATATGACCCGACCCCTCACCTGTAGATACTAAAGGTGCTACTGAACCTTGAAGCTGGCAAAAGGCTTCGTCCATTACCAACGGTGTTTTATCTAATTTAATTAAATAAGTTTCATTAGGTTGGTGAATATCTTTTAAACCAGCATAGACAAGTCCTAGAGTTATTACATGGGTCCCAAAATAAGTCAAAAACTGAAAGGTATGTCTTTCTAATCATTCCTAGGCTTATAAGCCAAAACAAATTGAACCAACGGATAGAACCAATTGGTCATTCCTTCGATACGAGAGGCCGGTTAACACTTAGTCATTTCTCAAGTATATTGGACTGGAGGGTGAATCAGATGGTCGGTCATCCAATAGACCATCTGCTTCATATCTGATACAGTAGTGAGGTTTCTAGTAGGTCATTCAGAGGCTAAGTCGGGTGATCGATCATCCAACAATGCCTCCACTTGTCATTAAGCCTACGCAGAGGCATGGCCAAACGGTGCCATGCACTAATCCGGTGGAACCTACCCGGAGGGTCATTCTTCCAGTCAGGTGGCTCTAGTTAGGTGACTCTAGATATCACTTGGTCTAATAGGCCAAGGCATTTGCCTTGGCAGAGGAATGGTTCGAGTCAATCGGAGCTAAGGCCACTACCAGTCCTCTGATTCGTACCGTTAGTTCAAGCCTAGAAGCCAAACACGAACCAGAGAAGGTTTCCTTCTTTGCAGAAGGTTTTCCACCATGGTTCCCTTTATTCTAAGTGGTGGGAAACACCTACCTATCCTTAGTGAATACAATGGGAGTCACTTAGACCCCATTATCATCTCCATTCGTGGAGAGGGCAAAAATCTAGATTTCTAGGTTAAGCTTCGATCTCCATTCATGGAGGCCATTAATGGTGAGCTTCCACAATGGTCTTAGCATACATTTCCCTCAAGAATGGAAGAAAGAAGGAAGGATGAGGACCTACCTCAAGGAAGATCGATGTTTGAGCTCCAAGCTTGGAGTTCTACTTCTTCGCCCACTCACACTCCTTTCCACAGTTCAGCAAGAGAGAAACAAGGTATAAGGGTTCCCTTTTATAGGGCTCATAGAGAGAAAGAGTGCCCTACTCCTGAACAACCGATGGAAGTCAAGCAGAGGATTGTTCATTCGGTTATGCCTTCGATTGAGCTTAAAATACATTTAGGCTTAGTTTTATAGGCCTAATTCGATGGGGATGTTTCCTAGGTTTTATGTGCCTCCTCCCACACGATCTAGTATCACTAAGTGATCCAAGAGGCTGACCCACATCATGTGGAGGGTCACAAGACAGGGTCCCAAGTGTTGGCACAGTAAGACCCGATACAAAGAGATCCGAATCGTGAAGATTTTGGAATTGGTCTTACAGCTTATATTTCTGCCCTTCTTTGTCTCTACTAGTTAGAGCTTGTATTTATTTTATTCCTTGTCTCTACTAGTTAGAGCCAAATTTATTTTGGTCATTCTTTGTCTCTACTATTTAAAGCTCAGTCTATTTCTTTCATTCTTTGTCTCTACTAGTAAGAGTTTTATATTTTCTATGATTCTTTGTCTATACTAGTTAGAGTTTTGTATTTTCTATGACTTTTTTTGTCTTTACTAGTTAAAGCTTGTATTTTTTATGATTCTTTGTCTCGTCTAGTTAGGGCTTAATTTATTTTCTATCATTCTTTGTCTCTACTAGTTAGAGCATAGTTTTTGTTTTTTTTTCATTCTTTGTCTCTACTAGTTAGAGCCCAATTTTGTAATTTTTTGTCTCTACTGTTAGACATTAATTTATTTATTTCTTTCTTTGTCTCAACTAGTTAGAGTCCAATTTACTTTTTTCATCTTTCTTTGTCGTCTCTATTAGTTGGAGCTCATTCTATTTCCATCATTCTTTGTCTCTATTTGTTAGAACCCAATGCTCTAAATTAGAATTGATCATTTGGAATAGCGAGCGAGTGGTTTTCCTTACTTCTTATTTTAGTTTTTCAAATCATATCCCTTAGAGTTGACTACTCTCTCTATCAGGGTCTGCAAAAGTCTGTCTTTATTCCGAGTCAATCAATGTCTATCTTTTCTCATCATGTGGTGAGTTCGGTTAGACGATGTCCTATTTTCGTAGATTAAGAATTCTAACCTAGAAAACTTCATAGAGCTGTCTTTTATAATTTCCATCTAAATCTTGTCTTAGGTCTTAGATTGTCACACCCCAATTCTAGACTAACCAGTGGTGTGATGAACCGTCCATAAATCAATGGTTCAACCAGGATCTCGTATAGGCCATACCCACCATATTAAACCAAACACATTCCATAGTAATAATCAGAGATAATAAATAAGCAAACGAAAGTCTTTATAATTAATGAACTGAGGTCTAATAATAATATAATAAATATTTAATCCAGTTATCTCCAAATAACTCAAGACATAAAGTAAATAATACATTACATGTTCCAGTACCTATATACAACTAAACTAATAAAAAACACATTGGTTGCACTCGCATGACGGATCATGCGCATCTTCCACAGCTTCTACGTCCATAGTCGCCATGTGTCCATACAATGGTACATTCACATAGTCTTCTACAGTAAGACTTGTATCATTAACTAAAAATATCAACGTCGAAAGGGTGAGAACACATCAGGGCTCAATGAGCAAATAAAACAATGCGCAAACATATGCATGCATTCAATTATATCTTTGGTTTGGTTTTAAGTTTGTAATGTGTTATAGAAAGGATTGGCGGCCACCACACCTCCATACATGAGTATATTTCCATCCAATGGATCAAATACCATTATCGTCCCACATGCACCCATCCGAAATAGAGATAAAGCTAAAGTTTCCAGATCACACACCGCCAACACTTCCCCTGATGCCCTACCCATACCAACACATAAACCTCTACTGGCGAGGGCTTGGAAACTGGGCTCGCAACTAACCAATCCTAAGGCCATCTAAATGTATCCAAGGCCTCACCCCAACATCCCTTAATATGTCCATAGAGATAGAGCTAAGGCCCCCCGACAGAGTCAAAGACCACATGGTCTGAGACCACTTCCCTTGATGCCCTACGACGTAATAGTTCCGCTAAGGTAATGACTATACAACGATGTTAATGTGAAGCATGATTTAGGGATCAAACACCCTTCCCTACATAACACACTAACCATACTCACAAGCACATGCCTATTCCTATCATCATCCATCAATATGGTGGAAACAATAAAGTAAATATGCATGAACAGGAATAACATTAATATTGGATGACATGTGGATGCATATTACAAGCATACAAGCATAGAATCATTCATGACATTTAACGAAATAAAAGAAACATAGATTGTTATTATCCAGTTAGTTTAGATCTTGTTCCCTCACATTTTTATGATATTCAATCTCCTTCTAAGCCTTGCAAATCACTTTGAGTCAATTTAGCAACCTCGGAGTTATATGAATTTACGTTAGGGTTCATTTATAACAAGTTACAATTGTCAAAAATCGAAACAAATCACTGATAAGTGACTGATTGGTCCTATGGTCACATGTCTGTGTCGATCATACCACGTACGATCGACCCCCTACGATGGCACTATATGCGACCACACCTACGACCATATGTTTTCTAAATTCTTCCCGAATGGCTATGGTCGACTCTATCATCACCCTATGGTCGACCATAGCTTCGACCATACGAGTTTAATGTGACTTCTTACTTCCAATACAAATTCCTCATCTTGGCTCATCAACGGGGTTCTCTCTAATGATCATTCTAAGGCCAAAATTCTTAGTTTTACTAAGCTAATTACCCTAACCCATTCTCCGTGATCCCCTTTTGAGATTTGCTTAGAAAATTCCATAGTTGAATCTTTACTTTGGATTTGGTATCATAATTTACATTAGAAACTCCTACTCTTGGTGTTTTAGGGCTACAGAGACAAGGTTCATACCTTACTTGTTGCAGAGAGTCTATAGAACTCTTTCTCTTAGCCTTCTTCTCCAAGTCTCTCTCTCCTTTTCTTCCTCTTCTTTTCTCCCTTAAGTTTTAGGGTTTGATATTGTTCCAAAAGAGTGAAAAAGGGTTAAGGGACGTCCTTTATATAGAGAAGCTCTCTATATAAAGCTCTCCAACCATAGGAAAGAGATCCCCTTTTATTTGGAAAGTTTTCAAACTCTAAAGTCTGATTTGGGTGGGTGCGATAGAACGTATGGTCACAGAATCCGTCGACCATACATTTCAGAAGTATTGACCATACATCCCATTATCAGTGGTCTTCATTCCTCACTATATGGTCGACCATACCTACTCAAGTAGTCGACCATATACCTAATTTGAAGTGTTTTTGAGTCGTTTCTCTTACTTGGTCTCGTGGTTTTCTTCACACGGTTGGTCCATTTGATCCAGCAATGATGGAAAGACCTAGCACAATACGGTTAAATCAGATTAGTATGCGGGTCTTACATAGGCCATTAGGAAATTATGAACTACAACAATATTATATGCATCTTTAGCAATTGCACCTCCTTAATTAGTAGAGTCAACTCATAATCTTGGGTACAGTTAGTCATCTACCCAAGGTAATCAGAATTTCCTGACTCAGATTAGACGATCTCAAACTCTCAGAAGTCACCTTCCCTTTCCATATTATCCATGATAATGGAGGATACTTTGTGGTTAATGTTTATCCTAACAATGGGGTAACCCAATGATGAGCTTTAATGGACCCAAACTGGGATATAGATCAGAATAATCAGCATCAGGGGTAACCCAATGATGAACTTTAATGAACCCAAACTGGGGTATAGATCAAAATGATAATCATCAGTGGGATAATCCAATGATGAGTTTTAATGACCCAAACTATCAATAGACACTATCTTCTCAGCCTTCTCAATATCATCAATTGTCTGATCCTCACAAAACACCACATCACGACTTCTAAAAAGTTTCTTCTCAACTAGATTATACATTCTATAACCAAGATCATCTAGATCATAACCAAGAAGATACACTTTCGTGTCTTCGCATCTAGCTTCGACCTCTCATCTTTAAGAACATGCATAAATGCCTTACAGCCAAAAGTCCTCAAGTGATCATATGACAAATCTTTGCCAAACTAAAATATCACCATCCAAAATAACAACAGGAGATAAATTAATAACGTTTGTCGTAGTAAGCTAAGCCTCATCCCAAAAAGATTTAGGTAAGTGTGCATCTAAAAGCAAACATGCCACTCTTTCAATCAAAGTCATGTTTATCCTCTCGGTAATTATAAGACTCGCACTCCACTAACCTAGTCTAACAGTGTCATGTCAAGTCTTCCCATCATTGTTGGATCAAGTGGACCGACAGTGTGAAGAAGGACCACGAGACCAGGTATGAGAATCGACTTAAAAACACTTAAAACCAAGTGTATGGTCGACTACTTGGGTAGGTATGATCAACCATACGATAGGAAATAAAAACCACTGACCAATAATCGTATGTTCGATGTTTTCAAGTGTATGGTCGAGGGATTTTGCTACCGTACGTCAGACTGTATATGGAGAGTTTCTCTCTACATAAAGGACGTTCTCCCAATCATTTTTTACTCTTTTGGAACATTATCAAACCCTAGAGGAAGAGAAGGAAGAGAAGGAGAAGAAGAGAAGACTAGGAAGACAGAGAAGAAGGCTGAGAGAAAGAGTTCTACAGACTCTCTACAACCAGTAAGGTATGAACCTTGTCTCTGTAGCCTTAGAACACCAAGAGAAGGAGTTTCTAACTAAATTGTAATACCAAACCCAATGTAAGGATTCAACTATGGGATTTTCTGAGCAAATCTTAAAGAAATCATGGAAAATGGGTTAGAGTAATTAACTTGGTAAAATTAAGAATATTGGCCTTAGAATGATCATTAGGGAGGACCCCATTGATGATGCAAGAGGAGGAATCCATATTGAAAGTAAGAAATCACATTAAACCCGTATGGCCGCAGCTACGGTCGACCATAGGTTGACCAGAGTATCGACCATAGCCATTCGAAAAGAATTCAGGAACCGTATGGTCGCAGGTGTGGTCGCATATAGTGCGACCGTAGGGTATTGATCGTACGTAGTATGATTGACACAACATGAGACCATAGGACCTATCAGTCACATATCTATGATCTGTTCGAAAATTTTGGCTACTGTAACATATTACACATGAATCCTAACTTAAATTCATATAACTTCTAGGTTACTAAATTGATTCAAAAAGAGTTACAAGGTTTGAAAAGAGATCGATTATTGTTAACAGGTGAGGGAACAAGATCTAAACTAATTAGATAATAATAAGTTATTTTATTGAGTCCAATGTCATGACTGATTTTATGATTGTATGCTTGTAATGTGCATCTCACATGTCATCCAATATTCTTGTTATTACTGTTCATGCATATTTATTTATGTCTATTTATAACATGATGATGAGGATGATGCTAGGAATAGACATGTGATTGTGTGTGTATGGTTAATGTGTTGGATGCGAGTGGAGCATCAGGGGGAGGACGTGACATTGTGGTTCATCTTGGTCACCAGACTCTAGCTGTATCTCTACTCAAGTCTTGCCCACTGATATCATCGTATTACCATTACCTTAGTAGATCTATTACGTCGTAGGGCATCAGGGGAGGTGGTCTTTGACCGTGTGGTCTTTGACTTTACCGGGGGGCCTTAGCTCTATCTCTATGGACGTATTGAGGGATGCTAGGGTGAGGCCTTAGATACACTAGATGGCATTAGGATTGGTTAGTTGCAAGTCCAGTTTGTAAGTTCTCACCAATAGGGGCTTACATATTGGTATGGGTAGGACATCAAGGGCAGTATTAACGGTGTATGATCCAGACACTTTAATCCTATCTCTATTCTATGGTGGGTGCATGTGAAACGACAATGATATTTGATCCATTGGGTAGATTCACACACTCGTGTATAGAGGTGCGGGGGCCACCAAATCTTTCTATAGCACATTGCAAACTTAAAAATTAGACCAAAGATATTGAATTGAATGCATGCATATGTTTGCACATTGTTTTGTTTGCTCACTGAGCTGTGATGTGTGCTTACCCTTTCGACATCGAATATTTTTAGTTGATGATACAGGTATTACTGTAGAAGATTACATGAATGCGCTGTCGTATGGACACATGGCAACTATGGACATAAAAGTTATAGAAGATGCGCATGATCTTTCATGCGAGTGCAATTAATGTGTCTTTGATTAGTTTAGTTATTTTGACTATCAAACATCTAACTGATTATTTTATTTTATGTCTTGAGTTATTTGAAGATAACTGGATTAAATATTTATTTATCATTGTTAGATACTCAGTTCATTATTTATAAAGACTTTCACTTATTTGTTTATTATCTCTGATTATTACGGTGGAATGTGTGTGTAATTTGATATGGTGGGTACAACCTATACGAGATCCTGGTTGAACCATTGGTTTATTAACGGTTCATCACACTACTCTGATTAGTCTAGAATTGGGGTGTGATAGTAATATCATTCAACTAAGGAGTCTTTTGCGGAATTATCTGATGTCTAATACCATATTATCTGCAATAATCATCAAATGGTCAACGGTACTCACCACCATTGTTTGATTGAATATACTTCAACTTTTTTTCAGTTTGTCTTTCAACTAATGCATAAAACTCTTTAAACACACCAAGTACTTGATATTTGGTCTTCAAAGTATAAATCCAGATTTTTCTGAAATGATCATCAATAAAAGTCACAAAATAAATAGTATCATTCTAAAACGTACATTCAAAGGACCACAAACATCAGAATGCTCCAACTTTAACATATCTGATTTTCTTGAAGGAGGATGACTCCTGAAAGAAACTATATGTTGCTTCACAACTAAACAATGATGACACCTTTTTCAATTTTACATATTCTTTAATCCATAAGTAAATTCTTCTTGGCCAAAAGATTAAGTTCTTTCTCACTTATGTGACTAAGCCTTTTGTGCCATAACTCGGTGACATAATCTTCTTCCACCACATTAATTTCATCCTTAGAAATTTTATCTTCCATCACATACAAGTTAGAATACTTCTTACCATGAGCTACAATCCAGAAGCCTTTAGTGAGTTTTCATTTTCTATTCCCAAAATGTTGCTATAACCCTCATCATCAACCTTTCCCACTGATATCAAATTCAGTCGAACATTAAGAGCATGTCTCACTTCTTTTAATAACATGATTGTTCTATTGTTGGTCAACAAACAAACATATCCAAAACCAACAATCATTGACAAGCCATCATTACCCATCTTCAAGATGTCGAAGTTACTGGATGTGTAAGAAATAAAGAACTCCTTCCTTGACGTAACATGATGCGAAGCTCCACTATCCACAATCTAACTTGTCTCATGGCATGCTAAGTTGATCAAATTCTCATCAGAAATAATGACAAGATCATTAGAAGAAACGGAAGCAATAGGATCACTATTCTCATGATTATTCTTGTCTTCCTTCAAATTTCCAATCTTCTTATCTCTTTTATATTAGAAACAATTCTTCTTGATATTCCCCAACTTGTCACAATAATAACACTTCTAATCCTCATATTTTCCTCTTAACTTGCTACGACTTTTATCTCTACCTTTTGGACCCTTACTTTTATTTTTCCCTATTCTCGGTGTATAAAACTTCAAATTTTGACGATGAACTTTGAAACTTTTTTCTCATCTCTTCATTCATGACACTACTTTTACCCATCTCCATTGTCACAATACCCTCCGGGGCTGAGTTACAAAGTAACATCTTAAATGTCTCAAAGAATCCGACAAAATACCTAGCAACCAAAGAGCTTAAATCTCATCATCAAACTTTATACCCATAGCCGACAACTGTTGAAGAACACCTTGAAATTCACACAAGTGATCGATGATAGTACACCCTTCCTTGTACTTTAAACTCATCAATTTCTTGATCAAGAACAACTTGTTGTTATCGATTTTCTTAGAATATAAAGATTCAAGTTTATCCCACAAAGTCCTTGCATTTGTCTCATCACTAATGTGGTTAAGGACATTATCATCTACCCATTGTCTAATGTAATCAGAAACTTGTTCATTCTCAAATTTTCATTCCTCATCGGACTTAGACTCGGGTTTCATTTTAACATACACGGGTAAATACCAACTCTTCATATACAAGAGATCTTTTATCTTTTCTTTCCACTTATGATAATTAGAGATATTTAAACTAATCATTCTATATGTATTTACCTCCATCATTCAACCAAGCTAATACAATAGAAAATCAACGAACCAAGGCTCTGATACTACTTTGCTAGGAAAAATTACTTTCACATTTGATCGAACTTTTGAAAAAGTAACAAGTATACCACAAAAATAATATTTTCAACCCTAATAATATATGTAAGTAATTAACATAAATCAACCACACATGAGACGCAAGAATTTTACGTGAAAAAAACCTCTTCAAATCAAAGAGTAAAAAACCACGGGACTTGAAAGTCCAAATCGAAACTTCACTATTATCAAATAGAGGTTACAAAACTTAGTTCCAATCCTTCGAATTGATACACAACCTCAATAGCAACAATAAGAAAAAATACTACTTGAAGAAACAAAGAGAGTATAGAAATTTCACCCAAAAATGGAGGCTACTGTTCGGACGAAATAACCTGACTTAGAAAACTCCAATCAATAATCTGACCATACAGATTGAAGAACCATGTGTTCATCTGCTTGTTGTTCAAAAATCAGCCCAATCTGACCATGGATGACCTCCTGATTGTCGACTTGATCACCGCTGCGCATACCACCTGCATCCAGAAAAACTGCTCCTCTCACTTTCTTTTTCTTACGATGCTAAAAAGCTAGCCCTAATCCGTTTTTACCCTATTTAAAAGGTTAAATACTAGACAAAAGGGAATAGACTTAAATGCAAATCAAGATTTGGACCTTTTTCTAGATAAAAAGGGAGCCCAAAACCCACATAATGGAACTTCTGACTTTATTTTATGAGAAATGTTGAAGAGAGCCTGAGTTAAAATCGAAAGATCTTCGCTCTAGTCCTCAATCATTAATATCTTCAAGTCAACATTACGCTGTAAATACTACGTACCCTTCAGCCATAGTTAACTTTCCGTGCCTATTTGAATTCCTTATTTCACCCCATTAGAGGTATCATTAAAAAAAAAATCCATACTTTTATCCGTGCAAGAAATCCTTTTCTCTGCTTTCCCTAGATTTGTTGGATTTCCTCACCTAAAGTACAAACTTCTATTGAGGAACTTAGAACCACCACTCGGACTCAAATGACAGTGATTGTTTAATTCTTGTAGACAGAAACCATGTATTCCTATAAGCTTTTTATTTGTTTATGGAAACAACAATAAATAATAGAAAATTCTTTTTGTAACTAAAATTTTTGGTGAGAATTTTTTTTTTTCGTGTATATAACATTTTTTTCTTTAGGGAAAATATCAACCACCCCCCTCTAGTACAGCTTAATCTCATCCACCCACCTTATTTTCCATAATAATATCATTAACACTATCTAAAGACATCCAAATATTATTTAGACTCACAGAATAATTAAAAAAACTATTTTTCCCCAATACTATTCATTTTGTTTTTTATATTTTCTTTTTTATTTTCACATTCACATTTACATTTTTTTTTTTTTTGTTAAGGATATTTATCTTTTACATTTCTAGATTTTTTCCTGCTAGAAGCAGAAGGCGAAAGGCAGGCAAGATTTTCTCGTGAAACAACCATAGCACTGCAAAATTTCAATTTCCTTTTCCTTGCAATGTCAGGGTCTTATACGATAGATAAACGAGGCAATGAACAACAATGAACAACTTTGAGGTAAAAATTCCTTTTTTTGAGATACGAACCGATTTGAGGTAATGAACCTTATTCATGTTTCATGCTTACAGTCGTAGGAACATGGCAAATAAATAGGAATTGGGTGGATCTGAGGTAAATTTTTGGGATTTCCTTCTTTAAATCCCAAGATCCTATCTCCAAATCTCATCCAGCTGGTGGACACACGTCAGTGGGTGTGGGAGGTGCTACCAGCAAGGTGGCTCGAAAACAGAATAGGGAATGTATAAGGTGGAATGCCACCGAGAAGGGTAAGGCTCAAATGGCTCCAACTGGTCCAGTTCGAGTGGTTCAACATGGTGCGACTCCGGCCATTACTCTGGGCAACTGTTTGGGATCTAATCCCGAGCCGGCACAATCTGTTAATCCTCTAATTCGGGGCAGAAGTTTTGCGAAAGTAACTACTGGGCTTCCTGATCTTAGCTCTCTCCCGGATCCCGTTGTATCTGGAGGAATCACTAAAGTGGTGCTTCTGCAAGAAGCGTACGATAGACAAATCGAAAAGTATAAGTTGGTTGTGATTAGTCGTGTGTTCACAAAGTGGTTGGTGATGAGAGATCTGGTGTGCACTTTGTCTAA
This sequence comes from Protea cynaroides, assembly GCA_028583415.1. Lineage (NCBI taxonomy): Eukaryota > Viridiplantae > Streptophyta > Magnoliopsida > Proteales > Proteaceae > Protea > Protea cynaroides. The sequence continues at coordinate 15,044,165 of CM053275.1, forward strand.
CCAATGGGGTAAGACAATCAAATTTGAGACGATTGCCTTATGTAAAGGGTATTATGCATTTCGTTTCTTTTCCCAGGAAGCATCGATGCATGTATGGAAAAGGGGATTAACTAAGGTGAATGGACAGCCGCTTAGATTGCAGAGATGGGTTCCGAATTTCATTGCCAAAATGGACCATATTGATCATCATCGTCTATGGGTGAGGCTACCAGAACTTGATCTGGAATACTGGGATGTGGATTTAATTTTTTTCGATTGGTAAAGCATTGGGTCAGCCACTGTTTTTGGACAACAATAAAAATAAAGTGTACGAGAAATTTGCAAGATTTTGCGTTGAAATGGCAATGGGAGGGCATAGACCATCTGAAATTATGGTGGAATACTCTTGTGGGGGCTGGAAATTCCTATTCAATCAACGTGTCGTTTATGAGGAAGTGCAGAGAAGGTGTTCTGTGTGTGGCACGTTTGGCCATAGACCAGATCAATGCAAAGTAAATGGAAATGAGGAATCGGACCCGTTAGCTCATGATATCGTGCATCATAATCATCCGGTAGCTGCAAATATGGCTGTTCCAGAAGAGGTGAGTCAACAACAACCAGGGATTGAAATGCCGGGTGGTCAGTAGATACCTTATGGGGGATTGCCTAAGGAGGTGAGGCCATGAGATATTGAAAATTGTTAGTCCTTCTAGAGCTACAGTGGGTTATTAGGCAGATGCTGAAGGTGATGATGATTTTAAAGAGGAAGATGGTGAGTTGCAGGACTCTGAGCCTCTCTCTAGTATGAGGACTGAGAATGTTTCTGGGTTACCTATGTCTAGTAGGGGTTTAACAACTCAGATGGGTCTCTTCTGGTACTGTCATTGCACGTAGTCCAGGACGAGTTGAAGTTGTTTATGATGATATCCTGCTTGTGAATGAAGCATTGCAGATAGTTGCTAGGACTTTTACAAAAGTGGGAAAACTTCGTTGAGGTCAACCAGCTGATAGAGAGAATTCACATGGGATTGATGCTGGTCAGACATCTCGTGTGAATCTTAAGGAGATTGATGCCGTAGTGGTAGAGAATCGTAATAAGGTTGTTAGATCTGGAACATTTTCTCCAAGGATGACTCGTAGTAGGAAGGGAGTAGGTTGATGGCCTGTTTTATCTGTAATTGATGTTGGTATTTTCTTTTCTTTGTGGTTCTGCTAGTGGTTTTCTATTATGGTTTAGAAGTTGTAAGTGGGTTGCATGTTCAGTAGGACTTTAGTAGTAATTTGTTATCTTTCTTTTCTTTATAAAAAAAAAAAAAAAAATCAGACTTCCAGCAAAAAAAAAAAAAAGTATTCCATTTTTGTAAAGAAAAAAATTACATTAACAATTCCTGCACCGGCTGCTTGGTTTCTCCTTCACAAGTCCCTATTCTCCATCCGCTCCATCTCCCCCACTCTATCGTCCCAATTTTGGCCGCCTTCTACAATATCTCTTTTGTAAGATAGATTTCTCATACAAACACACATGCATGTATAATTTCTCATACAAACACACATGCATGTATAATTTCTCATACAAACACACATGCATATATACACAAAGTATCCCTCTCATTTTCTACTTTCTCGCACTATCAAGTAGCAAAACCAAGGCGAAGGGAAGAAAAAAACCCAAGAGGAGGAAGAAGGGAGAAGCAATCGGTCTCGCTACAATGGCAGGCTTTGCGGCCTTAGAAGTCTCTGAAGGTCCAGTTCTTAGTCTTATGAACAAGCGTGGCTGCTGCTTGACCTACGATTACGTGACGGATTCCACTATGACTCTGATTCTTTTGCGGGTTCGACGGAGGAATTTACTGAAAGAAAAACAAATTAATTTATAAGTTTTTTTAAAACTAAAAGGGTAAAATATTAAGTCATATTGACAGAATAATTTTATCATTAACGAATTTAAAACGATGACACGTCATTAGTTAACGGCTATGACTTAACGGAAAGGATCTGACTGAATTATATTTTCAAAAGGAAAGAGTGTTAGTGATATTATCATAAAAAAGACGATTGGGTGAAATTAAACCACACCACAATAGTGTGACTGATATTTTCCCTTTTCTTTAAACATCGATAAATCTTGTCATTTGCTGGTGTTTTAAAAAATGTGCAATGCAATGATAGTTTCTTACAATGACATAATGATAAAGTTAAGTTATAATTCCAATTTTTTATATTTTATCACAAATAATTTTTGAGAATAAAATACTAGACAGTTAAAAGAAGGTTACAATTTGTTAATTCACCTCTTTGGTAACAAATTGCATCCATAAATAATAAACCCATATGACTGATTGTACAATCTTTTTGGTCAAGTTCATCGAGATTCTTATATCTAGTTAACTTTTTGCATTTACTAGTTCATGATCAATTATGTTCTTTCTTTTTTTTTTTTTTTTGGTAAATCAATTATTGTTCTTTCAAAAGGTATGTTCTGTGTTGTAAATTCAGTTTTGTTTCTTATAATTTTTTAAGTATTTTATAGAAGGAAATGTCAGTGGTGCACAGAGATCTTAATTTTCGTCCTCTGTGTGTGTTGAATCCTTAGCTTGTAGTCCAATGCTAGTAGTCTCTCATTAAAATCAATGGTCATATAAAAATCTATTGAACAAGTGTTGTTTTTGGCGAGAATCACCCAAATTGGCCAAATTCAAAGAGCAATGCATGCTGGTTTTTGGCCAGAACTCAAATTGGCCAATTCAAAGAGCAATGCTTGAGAATAATTAATTGATTAATTATAGCAGGTTTATCTGCTTTGATCTGGCAATTGAAAGAGAAGTTTTAGATGTTTCAAGCTCAATCAAAACAAAACTAACTTCAATTTATGAAAGATAAATAGAAAATAAAGATTTATGCAGCTTTTAGAGCACGTGAGACTGAAAAAATAATTAAAAAGAAACAATTAGATTGGATCTCCCACAACAGGCATGATGCATCAAAGTCAACCCTGAATTACCTAATGAACATTAAATAATGTGGAAACGATATAAGATTCAATGCCTGCCCGGGAAGACCAATTAATTAAATACTGCCCACACAATCCTGATGGGGACTGATACTCGAAATTGACCGAACCCACCAATTGACACCCTTGTTACACCTAATGATTACAGCATCTTCAACCCTAGACATAGGCCCTCCCTACCTTCTTAATTGTCCAACTGAATTAATTAAGCCTGAATGATCCATTCGAAAATTTTAAATTGAGAATAATACTTTACCAAAAACAAAAATTGAGATTAACAATAGGGTGGCATATTAAATTGAGATATAATTAGTTCTAGATTAATTGGAATTTTTCTTCAGTTGGCCTTCACCGATTGGGATTTGCAAACATCACCATTACTATAAATCATTGAACTCTTTTTCAAACTCTTTCAATCAAAGGCTAGATTCTGAATTTTTCTTTGAGAGGACCTTGAAGGATTGAGGTTTGCAGCCATAATTGTTGCTAATGATAAAAAATTGGTGTATTAACACACACACACACACACAGTCTCAAAGGCCTTGGGCGATTGAGATTTGCAGACATAATTGTTGCTACAGAAATCGGTGAGTCTCTCTCTATCTCCCTCCCCCTAGAAACCCTTTACAAGCCTTGAGTTCAGACATACTCTGTGTGTTTTCTTTCAATCAGAAAATGGGTGCCAAACCATCAGCATCTGTGGTAGTAGGGAACGACTCCTTGCCATCTGTGGTATTAGGGAACGACCCCTTGGAGTTTCTGCGTAGGATGAATCGAATCTACGTCAATGATAAGGGGAGATATATCAAGTTTCAGTTCAGTGGTACTGTGTTTTCAGGACCACGGGAGTTGAAAGACAATATTCTTCGGTATTATGACGAAGATTATTTAGGGATTGCTCCATTTAGCCAGGTGCAATGTAATTCAAATGAGGAAGTAGCAGATCTTATACCAAGCGAAGTTCAATTACCTGTCCCTTTTATAGCTGCGAATGATATTGATGATGCATCATGGATCATAAATGAAGCTTTGGGTAACCATTGTGCTTTCACCTACAACAGTTATTGTTTTATTGGGTTTATATCGCGTGCTTCTGATAATTTTCGCAACAACGATGTCATCCAAAAGTTCTTCAACGAAAATAATCTTGGGCCACTTTGTTTTGTGGATGAGACGGGAACAACTTTCCTTGTTCTAAACGGTTCTATGCAATGGATGAAGTGCCTACCTACTTCCCGAATTATTTATTAGTGTAGAATGATGGTCTGTAGCACTCAGTAGCTGACCGCCCAACCCAGCTAATTGGTTGATTTCATCTCGCAACCAGTTTTTAAGTCGTCAAATTACGGGAAGTTGCTTCCTATAATGGCTCTTACCTCTCTGCCATGTCTTTGGTTCATTCTTGGGTTGTTTTTGCATGTGTGGTAGTTCTTTATGATCTTTATTATTTAGTTTCCATTAATTTGTTTTGGTTTCCTCACTGATTCTATTATTTTCTTATTCCTGTAATAAATTAGGTGTGATGTTTGAGATTCTGGGTTTTCCTCAAGAGCAGAACAAGTTTGAAGTGGGATCCATATTCTCTCCCGCCTGAGTTTGGGAGGGAGAGTTGGTGGTCCAGATGGATGGCCACCACTTGGCTCTCGGGGGACCTGAACCCTCCATCCGAGCTGACAGAACCGACATTCCTGTCGGCTCAGCTTGTTGGCTTGGGTGTCGGCTCGGATGGAGGGTTCGGATCCACCCGAGAGCCAGTGGCTGTCATCCATTCGGACTGTCAACTCTCCCGCCCAAACTCAGATGGGAGAAGATTTCTATACTTTGAAATGTAGGTTAATGAATTGCTTTTTTTTTTTTTTTTAAAGACAGTGTGTACTTTATTGTTAAAGATCAGCAAAGAACTATAATAAAAAATAAAGTCAACGTACAACAAGAAGCAAGGCTAAAACCAATTAAACATAAGAAAAAATCAGTCTTAAGGTTCCACCTTTGGCATTGTCATAAATAGAGAGCCAAAACCAGTTTTAAAAAATGAAACAAAACTGAGTTCGCCATTGCTTGCTTTTTTATAATGCCATTTTGTGCTGTTTTCTAATGCCATTGTGTGCTTGTAAAGCTTTGAAAAACTCCGTTCTTGAACCTTATAGAGATCACGTTACCTTTTGTCTTTCCTGAATTCAATTTTGTTGTTTGTTAATCATTACGTGTGTTGACATGCTTGATGGTCTAATACTTCCCCATAATAATAATAATAAAAAAATTACACAGACCTCCCCTTGACAATTTGTTTAATACACAACAGTACCCTCTGTAGAAAAAAATGACACGGACTACCCTTAAAGCGACAGTTTTATAACACAATAATCCACTGCGTTAGGTTAGGGACGTTAGTTGCTAATTTGGAGAAATATGTTTTTTTCTTTAATCAAAACTTACGCTCCTTTGTGATAGCCATCAATCCTTCTATTAATTAATGGTCTTCCAAACTTGTTTGTCGATAAGGCCAGAGTTAGTATCTCAATAATCAACGTTCACTTTTAATTGAAGCATAATGGAACTTCCGATTTTATTTAATGAGAAATGTTGGAGAGAGCTCGAGTTAAAATCATAAGATCTCAACTCTAGTCCTCAATCGTTGATATCTCCTAGTCAAAATACAAGATTGCCCCGTAAATACTACCTTCCAATGGATCCATATCCTCTCCAGCTTGAGTTTGGATGGGAGAGTTGGCGGCCTAGATGGATGGCCACCACCTGACTCTCGGGTAGATCCGAGCCCTCCATCCGAGCCGACACCCCTGTCGGCTCAGCTTGTCGGCTCGGTATCAGCTCAGATGGAGGGCCCGGATCCACCTGAGAGCCAGGTGGCGGCCAACCATCCGGGCCGCCAACTCTCCCACCCAAACTCAGGCGGGAGACGACTTCTATACCCTTCCAATAGTTAACTTTCCTTGCCTATTTGAATTCCTTATTTTAAGGAAGTTAGAGATTACATTTCAATCAAGGTACCTAGGTTCAGCAACAAAGATTTGGAACTAAAAGTAATAACAAATGTCTCTGATATGCCATATGACCAGTTTAGTACCATCTCCAATAAAAATAGAATCTGAACTACCAGAAGGATGCAAGTTTTATAGCTTATTGGCATCACACATTGTGTGAGAAGATGCCCCAGTACCAGTAAGTCGAGAGGCAATCATCGACAGGATCAGATGAGGTCATCGTAGTCAAAGCTTGTGTGATATCATTCTCTTGAAAAGCATGGTTAAATTGTTCATTAAAATTTAGAGCTAAAATGTAAAATTGTTCTAACAATTAATTAAGTGTATGCTTCCAATCGTTTTTCTTTAGGATTGGCTTGGGAGGTTATCAGATCTAAGGGCGTCCTATGGTCCTTTGTGGAATGTGATTTAGTTCCCATCCTTATGGTTCCTTGGAGGAATGTGTTTTGGCTCTCATTCCATATTCCAAAGCATAGTTTTATCTCGTGAAAGGCTTTGACTGGTACATTGCCTACACAACTATTTCTTCTCCATTGAATCGTTAGAATTCATGGACACAATTTCCAAGCTTAAGATAATATCAAGGTTCACATATAACACTCTGTAAGGGTAGGGTTTGTGGTTATTGGCAATTCTATTATGACCCTTCTACCCTTCTTCATTTGTAAGTTGTTATGACTTTGGAATTCTTGTTGGATTGGAGAAACGAACGATAGGCAATTTATTAACATACCTACAACAAGGGGAAATTGATGATCATAAAGATATTTATCTATGTAACAATGGGATTTAATGTTTCTGGAAAAACAAAAAGACAAATTTGAGCCATTTATTTTTATGTATTTATTTTTTATAAAAATTGTTAGTTCATGCTCAGATTTTAAGAGAGGGCACCGTAATATATTGAATGCTGGTACACATGTATGGTTAATTAATACATACCAATACAAAAAGGCTATGATAACTTGAAAATTTGCCATGTGACTAATCTAAACCATGATCTATCTATCCAATTGTGCGAATGGAAAAATCATTTACACACATGGTAGAATAAAAAGATTGATTGTGATGTTTAGAAAATAACAAACTTTTGCAGCAATAATAATTTGTTTGATGACAATTGCTAAATTGCATGCACATATTCATGGACATAATGGGGCTCCGACATTTGGGCCTAAAAAATTCTACTATGAATGAAATGAAAGTTGAAGAAATATGAATGTATTTTCTTTAGGGATGAAAAAAGATCGAATTCAAATCGAATACACTACTATTTGAATCTGAATTCGTTGAACAACTAACCTATCAAAAATCGGGTGGATGTTTAAAAACCAAATCCAGATGTGGAGAGGTGTGCAGGGACTACAGGAGGGTATATGATTAATTTGAGCAAAAAATTTGACAAATTATCAATCCAAATAATTTCTCTAACCGGTAGAAGTGCCACATCACTGGATCCACATTCTCTCCAGCCTGAGTTTGGGCGGGAGACTTGGCGGCCCGGATGGATGGCCGCCACCTGGCTCTCGGGTGGATCCGAGCCTTCCATCCTAGCAGACACTCATGTTGGCTCAGTTTGTTGGCTCGGGTGTCGGCTCAGATGGAGGGCTCGGATCCACCTGAGAGCCAAGTGACGGCCATCCATCCGGACCACCAAATCTCCCGCCCAAGCTTAAGCGGGAGACGATTTCTATACCACATCACCTCTTCGCTTCGTACCAATGAGAGGGTTGTTAAAGATCCCTTTCTCGTGGGTCATCTAGAAATTTTTTTTTTTTTATGCTTCTACCAAAAAATAATTTTTAATTAAACTTGAATGAACCATTTGAAATTTTAAATTGAGATTTAAAAATTGGGTGGCTTATTAAATTGAGATATAATTAATCCTACACTTGAATTTTTCTTAAGGATGCCTTCAATCATCGGGGCTTGCAAAGATCATCGTTCCTATAAATCATTGAGCTCTTTCTAAAACCTTTTATCTCTTTCTAAAACCTTTTATGAATCTGAGTCTAATTCTGAAATTTCTTTGAGAGGACCCTGAAGAAATTGAGGTTTGCAGATATCTTTGTAGCTAAGGATACAAAAAGTGGTAAGCTTACAGACATGCTCAGTCTCAAAGGCCTTGGACGATTGAGATTTGCAGACAGACAGACACACACACACACACACACACACACACACACACACACACACACACACACACACACACACATATATATATATATATATATCTTCTTTGTATTATACTTGCTATATATATATATAGGTAAAAAGACGGTTTCCTCCCTTGTACTATGCCTAAAGGACAAATGCTCTCAAAAGTTTCTACAAAAGACAAATGTCTCCCTTAGAAACACTACTAAAATACAAATAGACCTTAGAATGTTGTTTGATAATGCTGCTCCAAAATCAAAAAACTATGCTTCCAGAATGTTGTTTGATGATGGTGGTGGTGGTGTAGATTGCGGTGGGGGGGGTGGTGATAGTGGTGGCGGTGGGCGGGTGGCGAGGTGGGTGGGGGGTGGTGGTGGGTAGTGGCAGCAATGGTGGAAAGTGGTGGGTGGTGGTGGCGGCATCGGTGGTAAGTGGTGGATGGTGGTGGTGGCGGCGGCGGTGGTGGTGGTGGTGGCGGCTGTGGGTGGTGAGTGGTGGTGGGGATGGTGGTGATGGAGGGGTGGTGGTGATGATGACAGTGCTAGTGATGGTGATGATGGTAGTCAGTAGTGGTAAAACTCCGGAATAAGAGAAGTAAGTTTTTTTAATTCCAGTTTTTAGCTCCTAGAGACATTTTTGAAACGGTTCACTCTATGGGAGTCAAAACTTGAACCATGTTTATCAATCGTCATTCTATTCCAGATTAGTTCAAGAACTAAGAAGTAAGAAACTGGAGTATTATCAAATGGGGTCTTAAATGTTTCAAGCTAAACCAAAACAAAACTAACTTCAATTTATGAAAATTGAATAGAAAATAAAAATTTATGCAGCTTTTAGAGCACGTGAGAATGAAAAAATAATTAAAAAAAACAATTAGATTGGATCTCCCACAACTGGCATGCATGGTGCATCAAAGTCAACCCTGAATTACCTAATGAACATTAAATAATGTGGAAACGATATAAGATTCAATGCCTGCCCGGGAAGACCAATTAATTAAATACTGCCCACACAATCCTGATGGGGACTGATACTCGAAATTGACCGAACCCACCAATTGACACCCTTGTTACACCTAATGATTACAGCATCTTCAACCCTAGACATAGGCCCTCCCTACCTTCTTAATTGTCCAACTGAATTAATTAAGCCTGAATGATCCATTAGAAAATTTTAAATTGAGATTAATACTTTACCAAAAATAAAATTTGAGATTAACAATAGGGTGGCTTATTAAATTGAGATATAATTAATTCTAGATTAATCGGAATTTTTCTTCAGCTGGCCTTCACCGATTGGGGTTTGCAAACATCGCCATTACTATAAATCATTGAACTTTTTTTCAAACTCTTTCAATCAATGGCTAGATTCTGAATTTTTCTTTGAGAGGACTTGAAGGATTGAGGTTTGCAGACATCATTATTGCTAATGATACAAAAATTGGTGTATTAACACACACAGTCTCAAAGGCCTTGGGCGATTGAGATTTGCAGACATAATTGTTGCTACAGAAATCGGTGAGTCTCTCTCTCTCTCCCTCCCCCTAGAAACCCTTTACAAGCCTTGAATTCAGACATACTCTGTGTGTTTTCTTTCAATCAGAAAATGGGTGCCAAACCGTCAGCATCTGTGGTAGTAGGGAACGACTCCTTGCCATCTGTGGTATTAGGGAACGACCCCTTGGAGTTTCTGCGTAGGATGAATCGAATCTACGTCAATGATAAGGGGAGATATATTAAGTTTCAGTTCAGTGGTACTGTGTTTTCAGGACCACGGGAGTTGAAAGACAATATTCTTCGGTATTATAACGAAGATTATTTAGGGATTGCTCCATTTAGCCAGGTGCAATGTAATTCAAATGAGGAAGTAGCAGATCTTATACCAAGCGATGTTCAATTACCTGCCCCTTTAATAGCTGCGAATGATATTGATGATGCATCATGGATCATAAATGAAGCTTTGGGCAACCATTGTGCTTTCACCTACAACAGTTATTGTTTTATTGGGTTTATATCGAGTGCTTCTAGTAATTTTCGCAACAACGATGTCATCCAAAAGTTCTTCAACGAACATAATCTTGGGCCACTTTGTTTTGTGGATGAGACGGGAACAACTTTCCTTGTTCTAAACGGTTCTATGCAATGGATGAAGTGCCTACCTACGTCCCGAATTGTTTATTAGTGTAGAATGATGGTCTGTAGCACTTAGTAGCTGACCGCCCAACCCAGGTAATTGGTTGATTTCGTCTCGCAACCAGTTTTTCAGTCGTCAAATTACGGGAAGTTGCTTCCTATAATGGCTCTTACCTCTCTACCATGTCTTTGGTTCTTTCTGGGTTGTTTTTGGATGTGTGGTAGTTCTTTCCATTAATTTCTTTTGGTTTCCTCACCGATTCTATTATTTTCTTATTCTTGTAATAAATTAGGTGTGATGTTTGAGATTCTGGGTTTTCCTCAAGGGCAGAACAAGTTTGAAGTGGGATCCACATCCTCTCCCGCCTGAGTTAGGGTGGGAGAGTTGGCGGCCCAGATGGATGGCCACCATCTGGTTCTCGGATGGATCCGAACCCTCTATTTGGGTCGACATCCCTGTTGGCTCAGCTTGTCGGCTCAGGTGTCGGTTCGGATGGAGGGTCCGGATCCATCCAAGAACCAAGTAGTGGCCATCTATCCGGACTACCAACTCTCCCACCCAAACTCAAACGGAAAAAAATTTCTATACGTTGAAGTGTAGGTTAATGAATTGTTTTTTTTTTCTTTTTTTTCAAAGACTGTACTTTATTGTTAAAGATCAGCAAAAAAGTATATTAAAAAATAAAGTCAACGTACAACAAGAAGCAAGACTAAAACCGATTAAACATAAAGAAAAACCAGTATTAACGTTTCACCTTTGGCATTGTCATAAGTAGAGAGCCAAAACCAGTTTAAAAAAATGAAAAACTGAGTTCGCCATTGCTTGCCTTTTTATAATGCCATTTTGTGCTGTTTTCTAATGCCATTGTGTGCTTGTAAAGCTTTGAAAAACTCCGTTTTTGAGCCTTGTAGAGATCACGTTATCCTTTCTCCTTCCCCATAATAATAAAAAAAGAAAAATTTACACAGACCTCCCTTTGACAATTTGTTTAATACACAATAGTACCTTCTGTAGAGAAAAGTGACACGGACTACCCTTAAAGCGACAGTTTTATAACACAATAATCCACTGTGTTAGGTTAGGGACGTTAGTTGCTAATTTGGAGAAATATGTTTTTTTTCTTTAATCAAAACTTATGCTCCTTTGTGATAGCCATCAATCCTTCTATTAATTAATGGTCTTCCAAACTTGTTTGTCAATAAGGCCAGAGTTAGTATCTCAATAATCAATGTTCACTTTTAATTGAAGCATAATGGAACTTCTGATTTTATTTAATGAGAAATGTTGGAGGGAGCTCAAGTTAAAATCATAAGATCTCAACCCTAGTCCTCAATTGTTGATATCTCCTAGTCAACATACAAGATTGCCCAGTAAATACTACCTTCCAATGGATCCACATCCTCTCCAGCCTGAGTTTGGGCGGGAGAGTTGGCGGCCCGGATGGATGGCCGCCACCTAGCTCTCGGGTGGATCCGAACCCTCCATCCGAGCCGACACCCCTGTCGGCTCAGCTTGTCGGCTCGGGTGTCGGCTCAAATGGAGGGCTCGGATCCACCCGAGAGCCAGGTGGCGGCCATCTATCTGGACCGCCAACTCTCCCAACCAAACTCAGGCAGGAGAGGATTTCTATACCCTTCCAACCATAGTTAACTTTCCTTGCCTATTTGAATTCCTTATTTTAAGGAAGATAGAGATTATATTTCAATCAAGGTACCTACGTTTAGCAACAAAGATTTGGAACTAAAAGTAATCACAAATGTCTCTTATATGCCATAAGACCAGTTTAGTACCATCTCCAATAAAAATAGAATCTGAACTACCATAAGGATGCAAGTTTTATAGCTTATTGGCATCACACATTGTGTGAGAAGATGCCCCAGCATCAGTAAGTCAAGAGGCAATCATCGACAGGATCAGATGAGGTCATCGTAGTCAAAGCTTGTGTGATATCATTCTCTTGAAGAGCATGGTTAAATTGTTCATTAAAATTAAGAGTTAAAATGTAAAATTGTTCTAACAATTAATTAAGTGTATGCTTCCAATCGTTTTTCTTTAGGATCGGCTTGGGAGGTTATCAGATCTGAAAGGCTTTGACTGGTACATTGCCTACACAACTATTTCTTCTCTATTGAATCGGTAGAATTCATGGACACAACTTCTAGGCTTAAGATAATATCAAGGTTCACATATAACACTCTATAAGTGTAGGGTTTGTGGTTATTGGCAATTCTATTATGACCCTTCTACCCTTCTTCATTTGTAAATTGTTATGACTTTGAAACTCTTGTTGGATTGGAGAAACGAACGATAGGCAATTTATTAACTTACCTACAACAAGGGGAAATTGATGATCATAAAGATATTTATCTATGTAACAATGGGATTTAATGTTTCTGAAAAAACAAAAAGACAAATTTGAACCATTTATTTTTATGTATTTATTTTTTATATAAATTGTTAGTTCTTGCTCAGATTTTAAGAGAGGGCACCGTAATATTTTGAATACTGGTACACATGCATGGATTAATTAATACATGCCAATATAAAAAGGCTAAGATAACTTGGAAATTTGCCATGTGACTAATCTAAATCATGATCTATCTATCCAACTGTGAGAATAGATACATCATCTACCCACACGGTAGAATAAAAAAATTGATTGTGATGTTTAGAAAATAACAAACTTTTGCAGCAATAATAATTTATTTGATGACAATTGCTAAATTGCATGCGCATATTCATGGACATATTGGGGCTCCGACATTTTGGCCTAAAAAATTCTATTATGAATGAAATGAAAGTTGAAGAAATATGAATGTATTTTTCTTTAGGGATGAAAAATGATTGAATTCAAATCGAATACACTACTATTTGAATCTAAATTCGTTGACCAACTAACCTATCAAAAATCTGGTGGATGTTTAAAAATCAAATCCGAATTCAAAATTTAACTGGATATCCGGTTAAAATCCTATTTGAATCCGGAAAATGGAATTAGAATACAAATTGCATGGAAAATGAGAAAACCTTATTTTAAAACAAATATACAGCTTACCCTAAGCAAAATAAGAGACGAAATTTTAAATGGTTATATAAACATTAAGGCTATATACATCTTACCACTCTAAAATATAAAGTTATATGCATCTTAACACTAGGCTAAATGGAATAGATATAATCCTTGACGTTTGTCTGATATCCAAATTTGCATTCGACCTCTGTTATCCAAATCCGATTCTAAATCTCCGATTATTCGAAATTGAATTCCCTATAAAGATACGAATTCGAATTGGATCCGAATTTTCTATATGTCATTTAACATCTAATGGGTTAATGACTTCCATGGCTATCTTATTTTCTTCATAGGACACGTGTTTATTTCATATTTGATGTCCCTAAGGGACAAGTTTTTCTGGATGACCTTTTACAAAAAAAGAAAAAAATTTCTAGATGACCCATGAGAAAGGGATCTTTGACAACCCTCTCATTGGTACGAAACGAAGAGGTGATGTGGTAAAGAAATCATCTCCCGCCTGAGTTTGGGCGGGAGACTTGGTGGCTCGGATGGATGACCGCCACCTGGTTCTAGGGTGGATCCGAGCCCTCCATCCGAGCCAACAAGCTGAGCCGACAGGGGTGTGGGCTCGAATAGAGGGTTCGGATCCACCCTAGAGCTAGGTGGCGGCCATCCATCCGAGCCGCCAAGTCTCCTGCCCAAATTCAGGCTAAAAAGGATGAGGATCCGGTGATGTGACACTTCTAACGCTTAGAGAAATTATTTGGATTGATAATTTGTCAAATTTTTTGCTCAAACAATCATATACCCTCCTGTAGTCCCTGCACACCTCTCCACATTCCTGGAAATTTTCTTATGATTTATTATGTCATTTGACAAATTTCATTTTAGCTGAAATCTTATGTGCTAACAGGGCCTTGGTGACTGTCTATCCATCCACAATTACTATCCATCCACAATTAGACCCCATCTAACTTGCAATGTATCAAATATTTGGGCTGCGTATAAACTGGCTGTTTAAAAGACCTCTTCACCTCTTTTTATTTTTATTTTTGGACAACACTTCTTATATATATGGTAAATGATGATAGGCGAGTCCGACATTTTTAAACCTCATGGAGGACGTTTCGTTTGAATTGATCATGAAATAGGAAGATTCTGCTTTGGATGATTTGTGTGTCAAGTTTCATATCCTTATTATATTAGGACTTTTGTCATTGTAATACCATTGAATGGCTAAAATGAGATTACCCCCTATGTTTGATGCCAAATTTGAAAATATGAATCCCCATAAATTGCTTTAAAGTCATCTAATTCTCAATTTTCTGATTAATTTCATCCACAATCCTGACTATCAAAAAAATATAAAAATACCTAATTACCCTCCTTAATAACTTGATAATCAAATATCAAATTTTCTTTCAATGAGGGTAAATCTTTTCTTTTACATGTGTTCTTATAAAATGTGCTATACAGTGATAGTTTTTTTTTTCAATGATATAATGATAAATCACTTCAAATTGAATTTGAAAACTTTTTCTTACCTTACCACAAATAACTTTTGAGAATTAAAAAATAGACTATCAAAACAAGATTACAATTTGAGAATTAAAAAATAGACTATCAAAACAAGATTACAATTTCTTAATTCATTTCTTTGGTGATGACAATTGCACCCACAAATAATAAACCCAAGTGACTAATGTACAAACTTTTTGGTCAGGTTCATCCACATCCTTATTCAGATCTAGATAACTTATGACACTTGCGAGTTCATGATCACTTACTCATCTTCCAAGAGATATGTTATTTGTTGCAAAAGGATTTACATCGTCTCCTCCCAGTGGTTCTGGGAGGACAGTGGCAACTATCTTGGATAGTTGCCACGTGACTCTTGGTGAATCCGAGACCCACGTCCAAGCCGACACCTTCTGTCGGCTTGGCTTGTCGGCTAGGTGTCGGCTCTAACATGGGTCTCGGATTCACCGAGAGCCACGTGACACCCATCCAGGATAGGTTGCCACTGTCCTCCTTGACCACTGGGAAGAGAGGATGCGGATCCATTGCAAATTCGGTTTTGTTTCTATAATTTGTTTTTCCTTCTTAGGTATTTTACAGAAGGAAATATATGTAGATCTTCTTTCTAACTAATAGTATAAGTACAGAGAACTTTTTGTGTGTTTTGGATCCGTAGCTAATTTTTTTTTTTTTTGGTAAACGATCCGTAGCTAATAACCACTCATTTAAATCAATGATCATATAAAAATCTATTGAAGAAATGTTGGTTTTAACAAGAATCATTCAAATTGGCCAATTCAAAGAGCAACAATTGAGAATAATTAATTGATTAATTATCGCAGGTTATATTGGGAATAGTCCCACATTACTAATTAGATTGGAATCATGTGGTCTTATATATGGAAAGTCCCTCCACTTACAAATTCAAACTTTTAAGTTGGAAACTTGACATGGTATCAGAGCTCCAGATTTTCTCTCATAATAACCTTAAAAAAAGAGGTCAAGCCACCAAAAGAGGGACGCTAGATACACAAAAGAGGGACTATGGTTACCCAAAGAGGGATCAGTCACCCAAGAAGAGGGACCAGTCACTTGAAAAGTACAATGTTATGCAACATATACTACAACATATACACCACCTAACGGTGGAGTTATATGTGAGGGGAAGTATCGGGAATAGTCTCACATTGCTAATGAGATTGGAATCCTATGATCTTACATATATAGAGTCCCTCTACTTACAAGTTTAAACTTTTGAGTTAGAAACTTGACATTTCAATCTAGCAATTGAAAACAAAGTTTTAAAGGTTTCAACCAAAACAAAACTATTTCCATTAACTTTAAACTACAAAAACAAAATAGAAAATGGAGATTTATACTGCTTTTAGGGCCCGTTTGATAAAACTTCTGCTTCTGGATTCTGAATTCTGGTTTAAATTTGGATTCTACTCCAAGCTACTCCAGGGTTATTTTGGAGTAAAAACTTGTTTGATAACGCAATTATAAAATGGATTCTAGAGCATTTTTTGATTAGAAATACGTTTGATAACACACTATCCCCCTAATCGAAGTCTAGAAAAACAGTCCTGGTAGTGGTGAGTGGTGGTAGTGGGTGGTGGTGGTGGTGGTGGTGGTGGGTGGTGGGGTGGTGGTGGCGATGATAGTGGTGGTGGGTAATGGCAATGGTGGTGGGTGATGGGTGGTTGTGGTTGTGGTTGTGGTGGTGGCGGTGGCGGTGGCGGTGATGGCGGTGATGGCGGTGGGTGGTGGTGGTGGTGGTGGTTATGGTGATGGCAGTGATGGCGGTGGCGGTGGCAGTGGCGATGATGGTGGTGGGTGGTGGCGGCGACGACGGTGGTGGTGGGTGGTGGCTGTGGTGGGTGGTGGTGATGGTGGTGGTGGTGGTGGTGGTCAAGTGAGAGTCAAGTGAGAGTTGACTCTTTTCTATCTTTCAAAAAGTTGATCCAACAGTTTGGAGCAAGTATTTATGACTCTAAAATTTTAGATTCTGGAGCCATTTTAAATTCGGTTCACTCTGTGGGAGTTGGAATCCAACCAGACTTATCAAACGTACTTCTACTCCAAAATGGCTCCCTGGGAACCAGAATCCATAGAATCCAGAAATAGAAGTTTTATCAAAGAGGTCCTTAGAGTTTGTGAGAATGAAGGAATAATTAAAAAGAAAAAATTGGTTAGGGTAATTATGATGCATGAAAGTCACCCCCTAATTACCCAATGAGCATTAAATAACGTGGAAACGATATAAGATTCAAATGCTGGCTCATGAAGACTAATTCGTTAAATATTGCGAACACAATCCTAGATCTTAAAGTTGGACCCACCAGTTGACACCCTAGCTAGTTGTTACGATTTACACCTGATGAACTCTACCCCCAGCCTTAATTGTCTAACTGAACTAATTAAGCTTCTACCAAAAAAATAATTTTTAATTAAACTTGAATGAACCATTTGAAATTTTAAATTGAGATTTAAAAATTGGGTGGCTTATTAAATTGAGATATAATTAATCCTACACTTGAATTTTTCTTAAGGATGCCTTCAATCATCGGGGCTTGCAAAGATCATCGTTGCTATAAATCATTGATCTCTTTCTAAAACCTTTTATCTCTTTCTAAAACCTTTTATGAATCTGAGTCTAGATTCTGAAATTTCTTTGAGAGGACCCTGAAGAAATTGAGGTTTGCAGACATCGTTGTTGCTAAGGATACAAAAATTGGTAAGCTTACAGACATGCACAGTCTCAAAGGCCTTGGACGATTGAGATTTGCAGACACAGTTACTGCCATATAAATGGGTGACGTCTCTCTCTCTCTCTCTCTCTCTCTCTCTCTCTCTCTCTCTCTCTCTCTATATATATATATATATATATATATATATATATATATATATATGTTAGGGAATTATGCAATGCTGGTAATATTATCTCGACACGTAGGACTCAACCTCAAAGTCACGTGGAGATCCCCTATTCGACATAAGAAGGTTCCTCAAACACAAGAGCAAAGGGTAAAATCGATATTTTAGAAATATGCATTATTCACTATAAATAGGACAAATCTCGAGGTTTTTAGGTACATAATATTTACTGCTCATTTACTCCTAGAGATTCACGCTCTGACACTTGGGACGAAAAATCTCACCTCACCCCCCAATTTTGTATAATATCTTCGTGGGCTCGACACCGAGCCCACTGACTGTTCATAGAACCCTAACTTTGCATCGGAGTGGACCCGGGGCATCCAGCCCGCCTCCTCCCTTTTGCCTTTCCTTGTCTTGCAGGTCTAGTCAGCTTGGAGGACCCACTGGACGGATCTGGGCCGAAACAGTTTGGCGCCCACCATGGGGCCCGTGAGATTCGACATCGTAAGATAAAGCCAGAGAGGAATCTTTAGTCATGAGTCCAAGAAGAACTCGAAGGCAGATGGTTAGTCCCAACCCCCCTTTACTCGACCAACGGATAAACCCCGAGGAAGGAGATAGGTCGAAGCTACGACCTAACAGGGACCGAGGAAAGCGCGTGGCCGACCAAGTACCCGCGCATGAGGCCTTTGTCACATATGAGCAATTCGAAACCGTCGCAGAGCAACTCGCGGTGTTGACTAGGTTTATGCAAGGGCTGCAAACCCCCGTAGCGGAGGCCACGTCTCGTCCTCCCATCGGTGTCGTCTCCCCAGCAGAGCCGCGTAAAGACGCTGACCTCCCTAGGGATCTCCCTCGAGATCGGCCAGGACAGAGCGGAGGTCGACCTACAAGACCGGGAACCAGCGCTCGTCCTGTCCCAGAGTTGAGTGGGACGGGGTCAACATCACAGCACGGAAGGATTCCTGCTCGGGAAGGCTCGGCCCTCAGCCGAGGATAGCACCTAGGATTGACGAAGATGCCGTGGATGAGCTTTTGGTCCCATGACACATAACGCTACCAGAGGTAGCCATGGGGGCAGACAAACCAAATGCTCCCATGGACCCAAAGGTAGCGGCAAAGATAGCAGACCAATTAGCAGTCTTGCATCGAAAGGTCGAGACGATGGAAAAGGCAGGGGTGACCCAAGATGAAGATAGGGATTATTCCACGGACAATCCTTTGATTGATATCATCATGAGGGTCCCCTTGCCCAAGCGGTTCAGCATGCCTCCAGTCGATTCATACGACGGCTCAACCGATTCCGTCGAACATCTAAACAACTTCGTGGGCGCAATGGTCCTTCACGCGAACCCTGATGCAATCATGTGCAGAGCCTTCCCCCTTACCTTAAAAGGCGCGGCCCGTATGTGATTCAACAACCTACCCCCACGGTCTATTGACTCTTTTAAAACTATGGGAAGGTTATTCAGAATGCACTTCCAAGGAAGCAGAGTACAGCAGAAGACAAGCGTGCACCTTATGAATATGAGACAAAGGTCTAGGGAGACCCTGCGGGCCTTCTTGGTTAGATTCAACTTGGAGGTACTACAAGTAAAGGATATCGACGAAGCAGTTCACTTTGCCACGTTGAGAGCAGCGGTCACTGACCCAAAGCTCTGATTCTCCATAGCCAAGAAGGAACCGACAAACCTACAAGAACTCCTGGCAAGATGTGAAAAATTCACCAGCGTCAATGAGATCTACGAAGCAAGCAAGAGTCTAGTGGATACTCCACACAAGCGGACGGATGAGAGGCCAGACCTCACACGACCGGGGGAAAGTAAGCGGTCAAGGAAAGAAGAAGCACGGGCCAGGGGATTGCTCCAAAAGAAATTCAGCGATTACACCCCGCTCAACAGGTCCCTCGACGACGTGTCCACCCTCATAGCTAAGGATGGGTATTTGCAAAGACCCCAGAAGATTGTGACCGAAGCAAGGAAGTGCAACCCAAACAAGTATTGTCAGTACCACCGCGACATCGGCCACACTACCGATGAGTGTCGCAACTTACAAGCAGAGATTGAAGACCTCATCCAACGAGGTTACTACAAGCAGTACGTGGACCATAATGCACCAAGAGTGTCGGCCACCGTAGCCGAAGGTCGGAGAAGATTACCTCCCCCACCGTGGGAGAGAACTCCAGAGCGAGAGCCGAGGCGCCCCCGTGCCGATTGAACATCGATCCGGCCCCATGTCGTCGTGAGACCTATACGGCCCAAAGAATTCACCAAGTGTTGAACACATTGGGCCGAGGAGGGTAGACACGGCTACACGTCGATTGAACATCGACCTGGCCCCGTGCCGACGTGAGACCCATACGGCCCAAAGAATTCACCAAGTATTGAACACATTGGGCCGAGGAGGGTAGACACGGCTACATGCCGATTGAACATCGACCCGGCCCCGTGCCGACGTGAGACCCATACGGCCCAAAGAATTCACCAAGTGTTGAACACATTGGGCCGAGGAGGGTAGACACGGCTACGCGCCGATTGAACATCGACCCGGCCCCGTGCCGACGTGAGACCCATACGGCCCAAAGAATTCACCAAGTGTTGAATACATGGGCCGAAGAGGGTAGACACGGCTACGCGCCGATTGAACATCGACCCGGCCCCGTGCCGACGTGAGACCCATTCGGCCCAAAGAGTTCACCAAGTGTTTAACACATAGGGCCGATGAGGGTAGAACATGGCTCCGTACTGATTGAACATCGACCCGACCCCGTGCCGATTGAACATCCATTCGGCCCAAACAACGGACAGTCACATCGGATCATTCACATCGGATCGGTCACATCGGATTAGTTTACATCGGATCGGATGCCGCCGCTGCATAGGTCACGTGTCAATCCCGTGACCACATCAGTGAATTTCTTTCAATAGACCGATGTGTACTGGCCACAATGCCCACATCGATCCAGCCACATCGGCCCAGTCACATCGGATCGATCACATCGGTCCAGTCACATAGGTACAGTCACATCGGGTCGGTCACATCGGGTCGGTTACATCGGTCCAGTCACATTGAAGCGATCACATCAATCAGACCAAAACCAACCAACGAAGACGGTCACGTGCAAGACCACCTCCCTCACATCAGGCCCCTATCTTCAGGATACCGAGGCATATTGGTCGAGGGCATTGGTTTCCTTTTCTCCTCATCAATATCGAGGGCATTGGTTTCCCTTTTTGAAGGTTGCGACGGCTCGGATCCAAGACAGTTAGATCACATTAGTTAAATCGGCTCGGTTCCATACTAAAGAGCGGAGGATAAGACATTTCACGTCGAAAGCCGATGGGTATTGGCAGCGGTGCCCACATCAGTCAAATTGCCTCGGATCACGTGAGAAACCCATGATCTGAGATACGCCATCCTCAAGAAGACCGATTTGTATTGACTGCGTTGCCCACATATCGGTCAAATCGCCTCGGATCACGTGAGAAACCCGTGATCACCTCGGTACGGCATCTTCAACAAGACAGATGTGTCTCGGCCGCGGTGCCCACATCGGTCAAACCAGGACGGCTCACGTGAGACTCCCGTGAGCGACTCGGCACGGTCATATCACATCGGCCTTCCGCATCCGTATGCGCCTCAGTCTTCCCTCGTCGGCTAGTGCGACTGAGCCGCAGTGTCCACCTCGGCACTTACCCCCAATAAACTTCAGAACCCCATCAGTTTTCAGCACATCAAACACCACAACGGAGCAACGAGGCAAGTTGTTGGGACAACGTCCGGTCAGTCTTCTTTGCACAAGCCGAAACTTACGGATTCAGCGGAGCAACGAGGCAAGTTGTTGGGGGAAAATTTTGTCGTCCTTTTGTTTGCTCAGTCGAACCCTACAGATTCAGCAGGGCAACGAGCAAGTGTTAGGGAATTATGCCACGCTGGCAATATTACCTCGACACGTAGGACTCAACCTCAAAGCCACGTGGAGATCCCCTATTCGATGTAAGAAGGCTCCTCAAACACAAGAGCAAAGGATAAAATCAGTATTTTAGAAATATGCATTATTCACTATAAATAGGGCAAATCCTGAGGTTTTCAGGTACACAATATTTACTGCTCATTTACTCCTAGAGATTCATGCTCTGACACTTGGGACGAAAAATCTCACCTCACCCCACACTTTTCTATAATATCTTCGTGGGCTCGACACCGAGCCCACTGACTGTTCACAGAGCCCTAACTTTGGCATCGGAGTGGACCCGGGGCATCTAGCCCGCCTCCCCCCTTTTGCCTTTTCTTGTCTTGCAGGTCTAGTTAGCTTGGAGGACCCACAGAACGGATCTGGGCCGAAACAATATATATATATATATATATATATATATATATATATATATATATATATATATATATATATATATATATATATATATATAAGACAGTTGCCTCAGTTTTTAAAAAGGACAAATGTCTCCCTTAGAAACACTACTAAATTACAAATAGACTCAAGTCAAAAGGAATATTCTATTAGATACCGACGGTGGAAGCCCAATTTTTTTTAGTTACCAAATTAACCCTTAACAAGGACGTACTACCTATTTCACCCTTATTCAAATATTAACCCTTAACAAGGGTGAACTACCTATTTTACCCTTATTCAAATGAGGTTTCTATTCATTCGTTGCAACCTCATTCGAAACCCTCCAGATAGAGTGGGGGATATTTAATTTTTTTTTTAATAAAAGAATCAAATGGAAACTAGAGTTCGAGACTGGTTTGTAAAGCTTGAACCAGATTACAATTCTTTCATACTCGATCTCTTCCTTATAATTTCGAAGAGAATTTATATAAAAAAAGGATAATGAGAAAATAGAGCCAGCTGCTGCTGCTTCGCTTTACCTCTGGTCCGGCTATTCCTACTTCTCGCTTTGATTTTTTTAGCCAAGGATGGTGGCATTGTTAGAGTTGCAAAGGGAGGGAAGAAAAGGGTTCATATCCTGGACAAGCTGGAAGATGTAATCAATGACGAATAGGATGAAGCCTGGAAGCTATGTGATACAGTGAGTATCGGTAATGGCTACTTCGAGGGTAGCCAGCCTCCAGAGAGGAAGAGAATAGAGAGAAGAGGATAGAAGTTGGGATTGTAATTGCTTACCTTACCTGTTCTATTCCTTATCCTTTGTTTATATAGCCAAAGGCATACAAACCTTACTAATTTAGTTACAATTTCCATACGGCTCTAACCATCTAACAACCTTACACAGTCCATGACAACTGCACATGCCTACCCATTCTCCAAGCTTTATTCTTCCTACACATAATCAGCCAATACCACATCGTGGGTGGAGGTGGTTTTCAATCGTAACGTGCATCATAACATTACCATCCACTTCTGAGAGAACCTTGTCCTCAAGGTTCATCCGCGGGTACTGACAGCAGAGCAAGGAAACATCGATCCAAGATGAATCCTCCACCGGCACTAAAATGGCCCAGCTCCCTTGCTGACGAAAGTGTTGGCCTCTGTTAGAATAATGTTGATAGGGTTCCATTACATACCCTATCCCACATACAGATACCTAGAATACAGAGATATTAATATAAACAGTTAGAATGTTTCATACTTCTTGCAGACGATTGATTTCTGACCATTACTTAAAGTAACCCTTGATAAAAGTCTTCCACAGCCTTCCACTAGACCTTCCTTCTCCTCTGTTATGGGTGCTGATGGAGAGATCTCAACAGTGGCTGTGGGCACTCACTACTCCTGTATTTATAACATAACCACTAATCCTAATTTATTTCCACAATAAATAGAAAAAGTCATATCTTTGGCAATTGACAATCCACGGCTTAGACCAGCCTATCAAATAATGTCAGACTCCCACCGGTAGATTAGGCAAGTAAATAATGTTTACCAATTAGATTTATAAATAAATCTAACAATCTCCCACTTTGGCTATATTAATTTACAAGACTATCATCAACCAGTGTGACCATGGAATCCAATTATACAATTGAATTGTCATAACCTTGATCCAACCAACAACTAAATTGATATCGAACAACAACAGAGAATATGCCTCAATATACGGCATACCCTTTCTATTATCATGGATAAAAGTCTACTTGATGGCATGAATGATCCCAAGATAGTACCATAAGAGTAACCTTATCATGAGAGTCCGTAATCTGATCGAATCAATTTCGATCCAGTTGCCTTTAAAACCTTATAGGCAATTGACTTGATGTTACCCAATACCATAGTGCAGTAACCTGGGTGAACAACAAAACCTGGCTTACTG
This sequence comes from Protea cynaroides, assembly GCA_028583415.1. NCBI lineage: Eukaryota > Viridiplantae > Streptophyta > Magnoliopsida > Proteales > Proteaceae > Protea > Protea cynaroides. Next base: position 15,068,153 of record CM053275.1, read on the forward strand.
TCTTCAAACCTTGGCTTAATACCGCCTTGTTGTCCTTCTTGGCTGAATACTATTTTTGTCATTTTTTGTTAAATACTGTCTTTTGAAGTTTTGACATGTCAAACACAAAAAAATTAGAAAAAATTTCATCTAACCCCCAAAAACTATGTCAAATTCGATCTAACCCCCAATAATTTCAAAAGTCTCATCTACCACCCAAAAAGTTTCTAAATGTCTCATCTACCTCCCAAAATTTTTCCACCGTTAGTCAAAGAGACCCCACCCGTTAGTAGAGTTTCGTTAGTTGAAAATATTAAGACAATATTGCCCTATTTCCAAAGGTAAAAGACAGTAATGCCCCCAAACTAAAAAACACATTTACCTAAAACCAACGGCGATGAGTTGCAGAGAATGGTTTTGTTTGAAGGAAGATGAAGAAGCACTTGTTTATGGTTACTTCAGTTACCGCACAGTCACACATCTCTTCTTCCTCTATTATTTTACTTCTGTAGCTTGCCTCAAGTCCCTGGTTCACCTTCTAACTTCTCTTCTTCATGAGATATCTGAGGGCATAAACCATGAAAGGTAGACAATCCCAAATAGTCTCTGTGGTAGTGGCATCTACCCAATTCCAGTTTAGTCTCTAATTTCGTGGTTTGTACCTGAGAATAGCTATCAAATCTCTCGAAACGGATTCGTTACCGAGTCTGAAACGTCCGTTGATGAGTCGATTAAGCTAGAGAGGTCTTGATGCAGGTCTCTGCAAATCGAAATGGGAGAAAATTGGGCGATTTCTAACTGGAGATTATGAATACCTAGATGATATCGTAGAAGGAAATCGGTACTTGATGGAAGTGTCATTGGCAGCTGAATTCACGATTGCTCGACCGACAGATGAGTATCTGTCATTGCTGAAGGTGTTCCCTGTAATTTTTGTTAGAAAACTAGAGGAGCTGAATTCACGATTTCTCCAGAAACGCTAGTTCCGGTGAGAATAAACCTCCTAAGATGCCTGAAATTGCCAAGCTTTCCAGTCAGAGTCCCGACCATAGATGGATTTTCGATGAACACAAGTTTTTCTAAGGTAGAACCCAAGGTTGAGAGGAACCCAGGGAAAGAAACCTGGGTTTCTGTGAAACATCTGTAGAAGAAAAGCTTGCGGAGATAGATGAAGGAGGAGAGTCGAGGGGAAAGCATGGAATTAAAAGTGCAAGGAGGGTTAGGAGAGAAATATGAAACGTAACCAAAGTTGAGCTCTGTGATGTGAGGCGTAATGGTACCATTTTCGTCTGAGAAATAGTCACAGACGATGCCATGAGGAGCTGAGTTGCAGAGGTCGTTAGGGAAGAGAGATCGCCAATCGATGCCGGAGTTGATTGAATCCAACACTTGATATAGAGATTCCTGCTCGTCATAGTAGAGGGAAGTAGAAGAGACAGAGTATGCAGCGATGAAGCAGAGGACAAGAAGGCAGAGGAGAGCTATAGAACAGTGTGAAGACGCCATTACTGGTTTTTGGTACCGACAGCACATCTCGTTTCGTATAGACCAAAAACCGAAACATTTCGGCCAAAATTTTTTATTTCGGCCGAAATTTGAAACTATGGTCGATACCCAGTATCGTTTCGGGTTAGCTAAAATCCAAAATATTCTGGCCGAAATTCTTAACTATTCCCATAACTCAATGTTTTATTTTAATGTTTTAAAGAAATGACAAATTAGTAACTTTATCTCATTTTAATGTTTTAAAGTTTGAAATAGAAAGGATAGAAATGTCTACTCATATGTTCAGTCCATTCTGTCAGTTAAATGAGGCCGGTTAGAATATCTGGAAACCATTGGGTAGTAGATCGAATTTGACATAGTTTTTGGGGGTTAGATGAAATTTTTTCTAAAAATTATGTCCAGATTAGCAAAAGAGTAAATACAATCAAGTATCAATAAAATATAAAAAGTCTATACAAGCACATCAAAAGACTCAACGACATCCATATTAAAAACATGACCCTTTAAGACTCCCACTGGTAAAGCCTTTTACCAAGGATCAACTATCATATTGTCTGTCGAAATGTGCTCTTCAGAAATATGATTCTCGTTGACCTTTTTCTTATCATTAGATATTTGATCTTTATATGCTTAGAAGCACATGATTTCTTGTTGTTCTTAACAAGGATACAATTAACTTGTTCTTACAGTATATCAACAACGATTAGGAGATGGTATCCACAACATTTACATATAAATGAAGTCCATCAACTAAACCACTTGTTTTGTGGCCTCAAACAGTACCACAAAATTTAATTGCATAATAGAAGAAGTCAGAATAGATTGTTTTGCATTCCTCCATGAAATAGCTCCTTTAGCCATCACAAAATATATCTTGACGTGGACTTCTTATCATCAGTATATCTACTAAGATCCATATTAGAATATCTAACCACCTCTAGGTTATCAACACTGTCATACATATGCATGTAATCTTTCATCTTTTATAAATAACACAGAACCTTCTTTGCCTCTGTCCAGTGAGCAATCCCTGCATCTAACCAAAACCATCCTAGTAGGCTCACTACGAAGGTGATGTCATCCACAAAATTGTGCATACATCAGATTTCCTATTGCAGACACAATCTATTCTGACATAGATCTCCCTTCAATATTATTCCTAAGGCACTGCATCTCTTGAATACATGATCAATGAAGGCCCTCTCAGATAGTCCGCGTAGTCTATGATTTCTGTCAAGTCTAATCTCAATACCGAGAATGAATGAGCTTTTATCCATGTCTTTCATCACAAAATTCTCTGACAGAAAATGCTTGGTCTCTACAAGTAATGCCATGTCACTACTAGCAAACAGTATGTCATCATCATACAAGATCAGAAAAATAAACATGCTCCCACTGATCTTGAGATATATGCTTGGATCTTTGCATTCTCAACAAAACTGAATGAAGGTATAACCTGATACAACCTGGTAGAACTTCAAACACCATTGTTTGGAAGCTTGGTTAAGACCATTCCATCATTATCCTTTACCTCAACCTTCTAGTTGAATCATTCTATTGAGAAAGAAAGGTTTTTACATTTATTTGATATAGTTCTAAATCAGATAGCACAACAAAGATCAACAAATTTAGGTCAATGCCTTATCCCTATGTGATTCTTATTTGCTACAAGTTTTGCTTTGTTACAATCAATTCTTCCACTGAAATCACACAAACCTTATATACAAAAAAACCTTACTACATGTATACAATTCTTCAATAAATACACAGGATCCAAACCTTGGTGTTGTTCAAAAACATCAACACACCTTTTATAGACTTCAATTACTCTGGGGTGATATAACTATAGATAGTGTCACACCCCAATTCTAGACTAACTAGTGGTGTGATGAACCGTCATGAGAACCAACGGTTCAAACCTGGATCTCAAATAAGCTGTGCCAACCATGTTAAACCAAAACACATTTCACAGTAATAATCAGAGATAATAAAGTAAATAGCAGAAGTTTTATTAATAATGAACTGAGTGCCTACAATGATAAGTAAATAATAAACCAGTTATCTCCATGTAACCAAAACATAAATATAACAAACTATTACAATTACCAAAATACAAAAGTTAAACACTAGGCATAAGCATCATTGAAACACTCGCTTGACGAATCATATTTGTCCTCCACAACTTGATTAACCATAGCTACTACATGTCTATATGTTAGCGCCTTAATGTAGTCTTCAACGGTATTACCTGCATCATTAGAAACTAAAAAAAAATGGTACTGCGGGGTGAGCTCACAACTTAACTCAGTGAGAAAATAAAACAATACAACAAACATATGCATGCATTAAATTCATATCTTTGGTCTGTTAAAGTTTGCAATGTGCTATAGAAAGGATTGACAGCTACTGCACCTCTATATACTAATGTGTGAATCCATCCAATTGATCAAACACTATTTTCGTTTCACATGCACCCACCATGGAATAGAGATAGAGCTAAAGTGTTCGGATCATATTCCGCCAATACTTCCCTTGATGTCCTACCCATACCAACACGTAAGCCCCTGCTAGCGAGGGCTTGTAAACTGGACTCGCAACTAAGTAATCCTAATGCCATCTAGTGTATCCAATGTCTCACCCCAGCATCCCTCAATACCTCCATAGAGATAGGACTAAGGCCCCCTGGTAGAGTCCAAGACCATACGGTCTGAGACCACCTCCTCTGATACCCTACGACGTAATAGTTCTGCTAAGGTAATGACGATATGACAATATCAGTGGGCAAGACTTGAGTAGAGATAGAGTTAGAGTCTGGTGACCAGGCTGAACCACAATGTCACGTCCTCCCCCTGATGCTCCACTAGCATCCAACACACTAACCACACACACATAATCACATGCATATTCCTAGCATCATTATCACGTTATAATAGACAATAATAAATATGCATGAGCTGGAATAGTAGTAATATTGGATGACATGTGAGATGCACATTACAAGCATACAAGCATATAATCATTCATTTCATTAGACAAATAAAATAAAACAGTTTGTTATTAACCAATTAGTTTAGGTCTTGTTCTCTCACCTTTGATTGATGTTTGTTCCTCTCCCGAGCTTTGGAAGTCACTTTGAATCTATTGGAAACCTAGACAATTAATGTATTTAAATTAGGATTCAATTTTACCAAGTTACAGTAGTTGAAAACCTTGTCTGGTTTTACAATATACTTATTGTTATCGTACAATCGATATCCTATGTTCTCAATATATGCGATCATATGACGTACGATCGATCCCCTACGGTCACACTATATGTGACCATAGCATGCGACCACACGATTCTGGGAAACTTCCCGAATAGCTGTGGTCGACTCTCTGGTCACCCTATGGTCTACCATAGCTGCGACCATACAAGTTTGGTCTGATTTTTACTTTCAATCCGAGTTCTTCTTGAATCGATTTCTTGGCTCATCACTTGGGTTCATCCTAAGATCATTCTATGGCCTTTAATCACAGTTTATCCTTATCAATTATCCCTAGCCTACTCTCTATGGTTTTTCATAGAAAACCTATAATCAAATCATTGTATTAGGTTCTATATATCAATTTAAAAAGAACCTATTCTATCTGATCTACCCTACAGAGTCAAGTCCATACCTTAAGCTTACTGTAGAGAGATAGAACTCTTCTTTATAAAATCTTCCTCTCAGTCTTCTTCTCCAAATCTCATTTTCCTTATCTTCCTCTCTTTCTTTCTCTCTTAGGTTTAGAGTTTCAATTTAGGTTCTAAAAGAGTGAGAGAGGTTAAGAGACGTTTTTTATATAGAGAAAAACTTTCATATAGAGTTCTCTTTCAATTAGGAAAGAGTCTTCCTCAAATTAGGAAAGTTTCCTAAACACGGAGTCGGTGCTTGATTCGTAAGGTCGATCGTGAGGTCGCATAATCCGTCTACCATACAACCAAAACATGCTACCATACATTGTGCGGTCACAACTTAGTAGACCATACAATCGACCATACCCTCAAAAATGTGACATACGTCTAAAATTTACTGGTTTTTAATTTTTGACTAGTTGCTTCCACACAAACTTAAACAATCAACCACATCAACTAAATTTGACTTGTTGCTTCCCTCATCTTGTGGTTTCTTCATACAATTGGTTCACTTGAACCGATTATGATGGAAAAATGGTCACAACACGAGAACGTAAGGTTAGACTGGGTTCGTGGCGTACGGGTCATACAGATAGCTTGCTGAAAACTATTAGGATTTTACTTTCATCTAATGCCAAAAACATCTAATATGAGGTATAGTATATGATTGGATGAAATGATAGATTTATGTGATCTAGTAAATCTTTATTTTGTCTCCTCTGGCTTTATCATCTTGCAATAATATTTTTGTTATTTTAACTGATTGTTTCACAACAGTTTTCATGAGGTCTCATCAAATTTTAAGTTTCATGACTGTGACAACTCACTAGCACCATCAATGAATCTAGCATGATTGATTTTTACTATCTTATTTATTGAATTGGGACAATAAAACCAAAATTCTTTGGACTTTATTGGATATTTCAAAAAATAACAGTTCAATGTCCTAAAACCAATCACTCTCTCATGAGGGTTATGAAATCATGTTTTCACTCTGCAATCCCAAGTATGAATATTCCTTAAACTGGGACTGACTTACTAGGCACCCTATTAAAAATATATATAGATTACAGAATTCATTGTTCCCATAGAATCAAATACACTCTTATGCTCTTGATCACATTTATTTGCCACTTCTTTTGCTGTTAAATCTCAAGCATGATTCCTAAGTCATAAGTTTTAACCCTAGTAAATATTTGGATAAAAATACGAGTGTATAGATATTAGTATGATATGGTCTGCTTGACCACTTATCTCATTTTTCAGATTTAACAATTCTAATCCTTTGATAAAGATTATCTACCAAGTCCAACAATCTCTTGTTGCGAATGATTTTTATTTTTATTTTTCTTTTCTTTTAAACAATCCCCACATATGTATGTAATATAAAACTTTAGGGTTCTTAGAATACCATTCTTTACCTTTCTTTACAAATTTTCCTTAGATACAAGTCTTAAATGTCTACACCAATGATGGCAGTTAAGGGTCATAGTCTTCTTCCAAAATAGGTAAACTATCAAAAGTAAAGTAAAGGTTTTACTATTCCTATAGATTTAGACTATAACTAGTATTTAAGTCTCCAAAAACCCTACACCCTTCTCACTCAGAAGTTTCATAAACTTTATTCTTTTTCAGTTTAGCCTGTCCAGCTTTATAATCTTTCTATTCATGTCTTTTCTGAGTCATATTACAAGAATTCATTTTCCTTGACATAAAGTCTCTGACATTTACTTGAAAAGCTATTTTCATTTCTTTTCTTTGAATGTTTTAGATCACTAGGATCTGACTTTGTAGTTTTAGTGAGAATGTAAAAAGTCAATTGAATCATCTTTGGAGGTTTTCTTATCCTTAAGCTTATCAGTATTAGCTCATAGCTCAAACTTGTGCTTCTTCACACTCCAATACCTTTTAAAATGATACAGATGGGTTTAGGTAATAAAAATTTCTTCACCCTTTTTTAGAAACCTCCAATATTCTTTGCATTTCTCTTTAAATAACCTTTTGCAATGTTCTAGTATGTGTTTCAGTTATTTTAAATATAAGATGATTCTTTAATCCCTTTTAATCACTTCAAATTTTGTCTAACTTTCCTTTATGTATTCCTTGGTAGTGTCTTTTTACCATGATACTGCCTTGCATAGTCTCTGGAACTGAATTTCATACAAGCTACATGAATTTCCTGTTAGAAGATTCCCAATTTTCTATTTTCATCACCTTAACAAGAGAACGCTACTCTTAACGGTAAGGGCAATAGTTTTATCCTCTCTAAGAACTAGGCCTAAATCCAGAAATCCTAGTTGTTTCTTAACTGCCTCATACATCTTCTATAATTTTATCCAAACAAAGAAAATGAAGCAAGAGTAATACCAGGGATTGAAATTCTGAGATAGTAATTACTAGATGAATTCATTTACAATGCTATACATACAGTGATAGATCTATGACTCATACATGCAAGGAAATAAATTAAGCTATCAAAACATAATAAGAAAGCAATTATTTCCTTATCCAAGAGTCAACCGAACTACATACTTATCATTTGGGACAAGGATGCACTGGTCCTCTCTTTTATATTGGCAAACCGCCAATAATTATTACCTTTTTTCAAGAGTCAATCGAATTACATACTTATCCTTTGGGACAAAGATGCACTGGTCCTCTCAAATATCTGGATAAAACTGTCAAAGAATGATGGCGTTGAAAATCACACCACCTTTGGGTGAATGAAACCCCTAAGCCAAACATCCCTATTTTTCAAGTGCATGTAACATTTTAATCTTGACAATGCCACCTTTGGGTGGACAATGCCTTTCTTTGCTGCAACCACAAAAGTGAGAATCCTCGACAATATCACCTATGGGTGAGCATGTCTTTCCTTGCTATATTTTGTAAATGCACAAATATTGAATTTAAGTATGTTATGATAAAACCAAGTATGTCACTTTGGTGATCACATTAAGTCCTCACACAACATCTACAAATCCTAACTTGAACAAACATAGACAATGTTACCTTTGGGTGAACACTTGTCAATTTCTAGAGCATTTATAAATACAGATACTTGAATTTGAACAAATCATAATAAAACAAGCTGTGCCACTTTGGTGGGTTCCATCAAGTTCCACCATGATGTGAACAAATCCTATCCTGCAGCACATGTGGGATATTTGTTTAACCATAAATGTTTTTAAAATATAACTTTATAAGTCTAAACATTCATATAAACATGCGCATTAGTTCAACAATCAATTTGGTATAGTAACTTTAAAAAAAATCAGCAGAAAAAATACAAATCAGGTTTTCATAAAGCATTTTTCTATGATAACATATTTCTCAATATAGCAAAATATAACAAACTATATATCAAATTGAAGAGCATTAAAAATGGAGTATATTGCAAAAAACCACGGTCCAAACGGACCTTCCACACTCCCGCACACGCGAATTAATTCCTTCAGGTTAAAAAGCCATAAACAAACAGACCCTTAAGAAAACCCTGGTCAGTTCGGTCTGGGTTGGTTTACCCAGGATCACTAGTTTCGGTTTGGCTCGAACCGAATATATCTCTTTTTTTTTAATGTCTTTAGACCGAACCACTGGTCTGTCAGGGATGAGCACCGAGATGGATCACTGGTCCGACCATTGGTTTAACCCGATTCAAAAAAGTGGGCACCGGGTCAAAATCTTTGGTCTCTAGGTCAAGGTGCAGGGTTCACGAGTCGGGTCACCTATTATGTTGACCGGGTTAATGGATTGGTCAACAGGTATAATAACCGGGTAAGTGGGCCTAACCCACGGGTCTTGGTCAACAAGTTGACCTAGCCGGGTAGGGCACACATGTGGGTCATGGGTGCTTGGTCTGCTCCGCCGAGTCAATTCAGCCTGTCCTGAGTTGGCTCAGCCGGGTTGACCCACAGTTCACCGCCATTTATTTATTATTTTTTTAATTAACCCACAAGTGGATCTCACTCGCTTTTTCTATCGAAGCGTGGCAATGCATCTGACTGCCGGCGACAGTGAGTTTTTATACCACCATCACCGTCTCTCTGAGCTCTATGGAGTGGAATAAAAAGTTATAATTTTTTACAGTCCAAAAAATTTTGATAGTAACAGATCTCCCACGGGTTTCAATCAAAACTAGAATGAAAAAACAATTCATTCAATCATTCCAATCATCTCTATTAGACTTTATTAAATCAGATCTCATCGATTCTAGGTCTGTATGGACTAGCTCTAATACCAATTGTTAAAATAATGTTGATAGGGTTCTATTATATATCCTATCCCACATACAGATACCTAGAATACAGAGAGATTAATATAAACAGTTAGAATGTTTTATATCTCTTGTAGAAGATTGATTTTCGACCGTTACTTAAAGAAACCCTTGAGAAGAGTTTTCAACATCCTTTTACTGGATCTTCCTTCTCCTCTGCTATGGGTGTTGATGGAGAGATCTCAACAGGTTGCGGGGACTCGATCACTACTTCTGTATTTATAACATAATCACTAATCTTAATTCATTCCCACAGTGAATAGGGAAAGTCCTATATTTGGCAATTGACAATCCACAGCTTATACCAGCCAACCGAATAATATCAGACTTCCACCGGTAGATTAGACAAATAAATAATGTTGACCAATTACATTTAGAAATAAATCTAACAGCCTAGCAATGCACCTCCGATAATAGCCCGTAATGGATCGATGATGGACAGCTGGGTCTCCACATCTACCCAGCATACTAAAACTGATATAGCCTCTTCCAGGTTTCCACTATCTGTGTAACCCACATAGACATTAGACTCCATGACCCTTTATCTCCAACAAAGCGTTTGGCCATACTCTCACCCATCCCAAGGTTTCCATGGATCATGCAGGCACTAAGCAAAGCACCTCAGAGAGGTACTATAATCTCTATTTTATCATTTGGGATTGTTTCTGTCAGCTTCTGAGCTTCATCCAGCGGTCCAGCATGGCCAAACAGGTCAACTAGACTTCCATAGTGTTATGTTTTTTGTTCTATTTGGTGGTCCTTCCTCATGGAATAAAAATAGAAATGACCTTCCTTTACCATGAGTGATACTGCAGGACAACTCTCTAACATTTCAGCTTCTCTTCTTTCTAATTCTAATAATAATGCAGGATTAATGTTTATCATCAAATTCACCTTGAGAAGTTAGAGTAGAAATTGCAAGAAATTGAACTTTTCTCTAAGGAAGAACTCTAATTAAACTCTCAATTGTACTTCGGTCTACATCAAGGTGGTCATATATTCCAACTTCAACTGAGAAATCCAATTTGCTGCACAATGGCTAATGCATGCTCCAACTATACCTGCTCTCATTCCTTTCCTTTTAATTTCTTTAATCACCATAGTGAAATGATCAATCATAAGGTGTGAGACATCTTTAATCCACCAAGGTTCTGCTACTGTCTGACCACCATCACCACTACCACACTTGCTGTTATTGATTGAGCCTTTCATGATGTTAGAAAGAACACTGACTGCTTGGGAATCTGTACATGCCTTCCAAGCAATAGATTCCGCATAGCCATAATGCTCAATCTTTATCATTATCTAAGTACAACCAGCAATTACAACAGTCCATGGGATCATATTTCTGGCAGTTATTCTCTCAAATAGCTCGCGTGCCAGTCAGCATCTCCAACCTTCGCATAGCCTGCTACCATTGCATTCAAAAAAGACTCATCCAACTTTCCCATATCACAAAGCAATTCAAACAACATGCCTACAGCCAAAATATAAGACCAAAAACCCTTCTCTACCATACTGTCCCAGAGATCAAATGTCGTGCCCACCTTCTCCTGCCTCCAAAACAATCTGATAAGAACCATACAAGACTAAGTACCTTTACCTATCATCTCATCCATTAGGTTATAAGTATCACCAAGTCTCTTTGCAACACTGAAGTTCCTTATAGCAGCATTGTAGGCTACAACATCAGGGAAATAACCATATTCCTCAACGTATACAAGGAGGAACAGTAGCCGAAACTTACAATGGGGTTTCGGTGCGAATTACTCGATCCAGTGGTAGCAGAGGCTGCTGTCTCGACTACTCTGTATCTGAGTCGGAGTAAGCCTCCTGATTGGAACCCGAAGGGTTACCAGAGGAGTCGCTAGGAGGTCCAGTGTTGGTGTGGGAGCAGGAAGGAGGAGCAGGGTCGATATTAAGACCCTCTCGCCTTTCATCTCTTCGAAAATGGCTTCGACCTCCACAATCTGACCCCGATTTCCCAGCACGAAAATTAACATGATATTAGAATGATAACCATCCTCTGCTCCAAAAATATTTTTGTAAAACTGAACAGCTTCAGTGGTGAGAGACCTTGAGTCAGTTATGAGCTTCAGGGACTGACGAGAGAACTCAATGGATAGTAATTGTGAAATAGAGGAATCTGGAATTGGCTTTGTGACAAGCACGGTAATGACAAATGCTGCAATCCGCAGAAGGATCTGATCCCTTTGTAAAAATTCCAAGCAATCCTAATAAAGTGTTCTCTATAAATTCAATATAGGTCTTCACCAGCCACGATTTATACAAATTCATCATCTCGTGGTGAATCCTCTCGCTAGAGCCGGACATCATCCTGTGGTTGTCATCGTAGTGGATGATCGACATATCCATTACTGAACTTACAGCGAAGAATACAATCAACAGAGCCACCATGGCTCGAGAAGAAGAAGATGAAACCATGTTTTTCCCAACACAGAAGAGATCGACACCAATATCGTTGCGGATCAGGTGGACGAATCCTGCATAATCAGTGGAGAAATGGTCAAGGAAAGTTGGGAAATAAGGATCTGGCAAGTAAGTTGGGATTAAACCAACTGATAGTTTGGTATTTGAGGGACCTTCGTCAGTCGAGGCATATACCAACAAGAAATGTTGCCGAGGATTACAATGAGGTGGATCTGTCTCAGACATCCCAATATGAACCGTAGTTGGTTGCAGAGGTAAAAACTTCCCATCAAAGAAGAGTTCATTTGTCGGGAACATTGTCATCGAATCTACAAGTCTGAGCTCCAAATCTCCGATTTCTTGACTGTAAGCTTCTGGATCTTGATTCTTCGGTAGCCGATTTTCTTTCGCCCTCAACCCGTTCGTCACCATCGGCCCATATGATGTGGCAGATTGCACTTTGAACAGGCTCTCTGCTAGGGCTGCTTGAGCCAACTGCTGATTGTTGTTTGACTAAAGCTGGGAAGGAATATCGTGTACTGGGGCTGGAGTTGGGTTTGGGATCGAATTGAGGATACAGGGATTTGTGGAAGGTTGGTGATTGGATTAGCTACCGTGTCAGTAGGATTAAAGATTGGGGTTGGGACAGGGGCTGCGATTGAAACTGAGATGGGGTTTGGGGAGGCTGAGATTGAGCTTGAGGATATTGGTGAAAAATGGGAAGGAGGTCAGAGTGAACGGGAGTGAAGAAGGAAGGTTGGGTGGTGGCGACTGAGTCAGTAATGGGCAGAGAGGGGGTGGTGGAACATGGAAGGAGATGATCGAGTTTCTCCTCCATGACGGTCAAGAGTCGAGAGAGCTCCAAGAAGGTTCGTTGTTGATCACGCAGAGTATTCTCGAACGATTCCATTTGCCCTTCCTGTGCTGCCAACCATAACCTTTCCTAGTGTTTTAACAATCTCTTCCAATTGGTGGAGGTGACTTTCTTCTGCCACAGGAGAAGTGCTCTTAATGTAAGCACCAATGATACAGTGAGTATCGATAATGGCTATTTGAGGGTAACCGGCCTCTAGAAAGGAAGAGCATAGAGAGAAGAAGATAGAAGTTGGGATTGTAATTGCTTACCGATTCTATTCCTTATCCTTTAATTATATAGCCAAAGGCATACAAAACTTACTAATTCAGTTAAAATTTCCATACGGTTCTAACCATCTAACAATCTTACACATTCCATGACAACTACGCATGCCTGATGCCTATCTATTCGCCAAATTTTATTCTTTCCACACGTAATCAGCCAATACCACCACATCGTGGAAGTGGTTCAGTTGTAACGTGCATCATGACACTATGGGGCAAAAATCGACCCCTTCACAAGATCTCGAATTCGACCCACCTCAACCCATGGATTTCACCAAGATGGATCCATCGCAGATTCAAGCCGAAATGATGAAGCGCCATTCCGGCTCCTCCTTTGGATTCATCAAGCTCCAATTAGGTGCCCGATGTTCACTGATGATTTGTCTTAAAAAATTATGCCCCTTCCTTCTAATCTTCAATTTCTTACACGTCCTAATAACTTTGGATTTCTGTTGAGGATATGATCACAGAGATCGCAATGAAATGGACCAAGGTTCTCATAAAGCAAGGTGCATGCAATGTAATTGGAATGAGAAAGTAGCAGATCTTATTATAAGCATGGTTCAATTACCTGAGAATTTCGTAACTGCAGATGATCATATTGCATTATGGATTATAAATCAAGGTTTGGGTAACCACACTGCTTTCACCTACAACAATTATTGTTCTATTGGCAAAATTTTGGCTGATTTTGATCATTTCTGCCACAATGATGTCGTGATCAACACGTTCTTCAGCCAAACCAGTCTTGGGCCAAATTGTTTTATCGATGCAATGGGAGCAACTTTCTTTGTTCTAAACAATTCTGCACAAGGTTGGAAGAACCAAAATAATATGCAAGTACCCGCATTTATAGATTAGATTGAATGAGGTATATATATTATGTTCCTCACCAGACCCTGTAGTAGGAAAAACCTCGTGCATTAAGACGTCCTCTTTTTTTACTGAATGAGGTATGTACCCACCCCCCCAAAAAAAAAATTAATAAGAAAATAATGGTCCACTAGTATTATGTTATGCTTAATGTGGTAGTATTTTGGACTATTCATTATCTTATTAAAAATTATAAAAAAAATGATGATTGGCGAATGATTGACGATGTCAAGAGTCTCAATACAAAACATTTAGAAAGGGTTCAACTCCTCCACTCATCATGAGCAATATCATGCAAATGAACTCTCAAACTCTGGAAGAAAGTGTATCCTAAGGAGCTCAGCCACGCATGTAGTCCGCATCGAGGCATGACAGTAGCAAGCTCATCATCTATTTATTGGCCCCCTGAACGTGCGAGATATATGACGAGGTCAACCAGACCCAGCTCCTCTCAAGTCCAGTCATTTTTCAAGTTGTGATCCGATGGCTAGAGTTTATTCTGCACGCATAATAGTACATTAGTTTATGCGTTGAACTGACTCTAATCACTGGATCACTAACTTGAGGGCAATTGAACTTGAGAGAATCTTTTTCCAGGTCAACCGCCCAACCCAACTAATCAATTGGCTTTGTTTTGCAACCAATTTTTCAGTCGCCAAATTATGGGGTCTTGCTTCCTATAATGGCTTTTACCTCTCCAGTTGTTTTTGGATGTTTGGTAGCTGTTTCTTATGATCTTTATTACATAGTTTCCATTAATTTCTTTTTGATTCCTTGCTGTTTCCATTTTTTTTTTTCTTGTAATAAATCCGATTTGCCATTGGAACTTTAGTTGTGAGGTTTGAGATTCTGGGTTTTTTTTTTTTTTTTTTTTTCTTTTATTTATGCCATTGTGGATGCTTTATTGCTAGAGATCAGCAAAGAAGTATATTAAATAAATAAAAAAAAGTCAACGTACAAGAACAAACGAGATTAATTAAGCCCGACTAAACAAAAGTAAAAACCTATCTTAACACTCTACATTTGGCATTGTCATCAGTAGAGTATTAGATTTATGTGGACTTAATTAATTATTTAAACTAGTTATTCAATGGGAGTCTGATTGACATAATAGAACTGGTTTGGTTTGATTCGTCATACGTTATGAGATACGTTTAGTAACCCTAATTCTATGTGGGAAGGGTATTAGGGTTACAGCAGTATTCTATAAATACTGGATTAGAGTCCCCACAGCCATAGTTAATGAAATTCTCTCTGCACCCATTAGTAAAAGTCATAAGGATATACTCTGGAGGCTGTAGAAGACTGTACCCCGAGGATTTCGATCAAAGTTTGGAGACTCAAAGAGCGTAGAGGAATTAGCCTCTATAGATAAGTATGTCTTTATTATTAATCAATTATGGCATTCCCATTGTATTCTAAAGTTCATGTATGGATTGAAATGGGTTTGATTGAAACCCTAAGTATATAAATGTCTAACAGTTGGTATCAAAACCAACCATACAGACCTAGGATCAACGGGAATTGATTGTAAAGACTTTTAATGAATAATTAAATGAAAAGAGAAATTTTTCTCGTTTTTTGGATCGAATCTATCAGAATTTTTCACCGATGAAAATTTTTTGATCAGAGAAATAAGTTATGCCATATACCGTTGGAAAGCTCTTGACGAGACAGAGCCGGCGATATAAAATTCGCTAGTGCCGACCGCCGAACCCGTCGCCACTCGCCAGCGATAGCCACGAGTGGTTCTCGCTAACGGGAGGGATTTATTTTAAAAAAAAAATTGTGTCTGATGGCACCGATCCATCGTCGAGTCAACTCGACGCCACTTAGAAACCCTAACGGGTTGGTTCGGCCTTGACCTGACTTAACCCGAGTTAACCCGACATCCAACCAGCCCCTGGCGCACGTGTGGACCACACGTGGGACCCCACTACTAGACCCGTTGACTAGATTACCGGGTAGGTCAACTAACCCAGTAACCCGAGTCCATGATCTGAATTATTGCCCCATTTACCCGACCCGGTGCCCTGAAACATTGACCCGGATACCCAAAAATTTAAACCTAGTTGAACCATTGGTTGGTCGACTGTTGAACCAATTGTCCAAACTCGGTTAGCTGTAGTAAACTAGGTCAGATGGTTCGGTCTGAAATTTAAAAAAAGAGGTTTATATATATATATATATATATATATATATATATATATATATATATATATATATATATATATATATATATATATATATATATATATATATATATATATTCGGTTCGGTTCTAACCTAACCAAGCTGATTCTGGCAGACCGAATCAACCCGAATTTAGTTCAGACCGTGGCTTGGCCTGGTCAAGAACCTAATGGCCTATTTGGCTCTGTTTTTAATAAAAGAACATTAAAACGTGATTTTGGGAGCTAAGAAGGTCGGATTAACCTCCGATTTCTTTCATTGGACTCCATTTTTTATGCTCTTCAATCTGGTATATATTTTGATATTTTTTTGATACATTGAGAAACATATTATCATAGAAAAATATCCTATGGGGATCCAATTTGTAGTGTTTCTGTTAATTTTTCTTAAAATTATTATACCAAATTGATTGTTGAGTTATTGTACATGGTTATTTAAATGTTTAGACTTGTAAGGTTGTGTTAATAAAACATTCATGGTATCTCACAAGTACTACAGGTTGGGATTTATTCATATCATGGTGGAACTTGGTGTGACCACCAAAGTGACAACCTTGTTTCATTACAATGTGTTCAAATTCAAGGGTCTGTATTTGTAAATGCTTTAGTTTGACGGTGTTCACCCAAATGTGACATTGTCCAAGTTTGTTCAAATTAGGGTTTGTAGCTGTTGTGTAAGGATTTTGGTGTGACCACTAAAGTGACAACCTTGGTTCTATCATATATAATATGTTCAAATATAACATTTGTATATTTACAAGTTACAGCAAGGAAGTACAGTGCTCACCCAAAAGTGACACTGATATAAACTTCTACTTTTATGGATGCAGTAAAGAACAACACTGTCCACCCAAAGGTGGCATTGTCAAAGATTATAAGGAACTTATGCACATGATTGATGGATCTTGGCTTTAGGGGTTTCATCCACCCAAAGGTGGTGAGATTTTCTAGAGTCATTATCTCTTCTCAGTTTTTACACAGTTATCGAGAAAATTAGTATACATATTATTACAAAGGATGTGTGTATAGTTCGATTGACTTTCATGAAGATGATTTGTCTGTATATGTTAAAATTGTAGGTGTTTTACTTGATGTGAATTAATTATGTGTGTCTCATTGTTTGAGTTGCATTATTTTGAGCTATTATCATGATTGTTAATTCACAAAGAAATTATATGAAATGATTAGAAACTAATCCATTGACCTAAATGAATTCTTTTGAGAAATGTTCTCTGTCTTTGTGGTATTCTTTCCTTGATGTCTTGTGTAGTAGCATTCAAATGAAATTTATTCTAAAGGGATTGTCTAAGAGATATTCAAAAGAAAATTTTAATACTTCTAGAAAAATGGAATTTGAATGAGTTTAACTCTATTTGTTTAAAAGAAGAACTTAAGTATTGTTGAATAATCCTGGGACTTGATAAATAATGAATTGTTGTCTATGGACAACAAAGTATGATGATTGATAGATTTTCTAAAAGGCTTGAGCAGTCTCATAGATTCAAACCGGTGATTCAAGAGATAATGTGACTCATATGGCAGTGTGTGAATAATTAAATAAAGCTACACATGTAGCAAAGAATAAGGAGAGGATTTATAATGACTTAACGTATGACAATAAACTAAACAGTGTTGGAAAATGAAAAGGTTCTGGGACTAAGTAAAAATCGTTCATTGTTGAAAATAATTAATTTTATTAGAGGCTTGAGTGGCCAAAGATCTGAGAATCAGTAGGAGTCTCTTGATATGCTTAATTAGTAGGAGACTCTTTATGTTTATATTCTCACATTATTTACTGTGTTGATTGTATTGCTCATGGTTTGATGGGCACAGTTTTGTAACTATGATTTTATTTATTTTAGCATCGTATTATTGCTATTTTGCATACATAGTTATATGTTTGACATGTCAAAAAATTTAAGCGATATTCAACCGATGTAACAAGACAGTATTCAGTAGGGTTACTATGGCAATATTTAGCCAAAGAGTACTAGTCAATATCTAGCTAGAAAGTACAAGGCAATATTACCAAAGAACGTAGTATTTAGCCAAAATAATGAAGGCGGTGTCTAGCCAATGTGTGGTATTTTATTTTTACTCTAATTAATACCATATTTTATTATCCATAAAAGTTTTGAGATATTTTGATTAAGATTCTTTAATCAAGTTTGGACTCTCATGGGAGTTTATTTTCATGCATTATCTCAGGCAATTCATGTATTGAGTAAACCTCTGTTGTGGCTGACAGAATGTTACACACCGTATATTAAGGTGTATTATCCACTGTTGCTCGCATTGGTAGGCTTGATGGATATTTCAAAATTAGTGGCGATTTAGTGTGTTGGATTCCATGACCACACTGGTTAATGGTGGTTTTGTAATTAATATAGTCCAAGTGGGAGATTGTTAAATTTATGTGGGCTTAATTAATTACCTAAACCAGTTATTCAGTGGGAGTCTAATTGACACAATAGAATCGATTTGGTTTGATTCATCACATGGTATGAGATAGGTTTAGCAACCTTAATTCTATTGTGGGAAGGGTATTAGGGTTATCGTAGTATTCTATAAATGCTGGGTTAGAGTCTCCACAGCCACAGTTAATGAAGTTCTCTCTGCACCCATTAACAAAAGTCATAAGGATATCTTCTGGAGGCTATGGAAGACTGTAGCCGAAGGATTTTGATCAAAGCTTGGAGACTCAAAGTGCGTAGAGGAATCAGCCTCCATAGACAGGTATGTCTTTTTATTATTAATCAATTATGGCCTTCCCAATGTATTCTAAGGTTCATGTATGGATTGGAATAGGTTTGGTTGAAATCCTAAGTACATTTATGTACTAATAGTTGTTATCAGAGCCAACCATATAGACCTAGGATCAATGAGGATTGGTTGTAATGACTTGTAATGAATGACTAAATGAAAAGAGAAATTTTTCATGTTTTTTGGATCGAATCTGTTGAAATTTTCCTCCGACGCAAATTTTTTGATCGGAGAAATAGGTCATTCCATATACCGTTGGAAAGCTCTTGACGAGTGTGAGGATAAAGATTGGCATTGTGGATACTCTAAATGTAGCAAGTATGCAATCAAATATGGTAGAATTCACCAAATAACTCAAGCAATCAATTGCATATTACAGTGAATGAAACATCAATGAAACTTTTCTAAAAAATCCAAAATTATCAAAAACATATGTTTAAGAAGTTCTTTGAAAATATTTTAACTTTTATGAAGACATTTGGAATGAATAATGACTCAAAAATATCAAAATTGTGACACAAAGTTTCAAGTATTGCACAAAGTAGGAACTGATTTCAAATTCTGACATATTACACCAAAATGACCATAATTAGGTCTTCTGTAACTCGAATTAAGTCTTATTTTTTTTCACAGAAATATGACTTGACATGATACATTTCATCTGAAGGGGTCGAATCCCAACAGAGGACGAAACTAGGTCAAATAAATGCCACAAGACCGGATATACTGGTCAAATCTGTTCCAGATTTTTGACCAGTTGCACCATAAATTCCGTATAAAATCTCATAATTAATGAAAATTAAATTCAGACATATGTCCACGTAGATAATTGATAGATTTAAAATTTTATCAATAAAAACAATTGAAAACAGAGCATTCTCATTGTGAAAAAGATACTTTTCAATCATGTCAACCAGTGTATCCTCGCAGATTCAAAAACAAAGCACTATGCGCTTCAAAATCAATATCAATTCAATGAAAACCTGAAAAAATCCGAAACTAGTGCCATTGTTTAGAAGACTTCCATATCTAAAAAATTCATATGAAGTTGTTTTTCTGATTATGGCCATAAAACCCTTTTCTAGAGACTTTCTGATAGGGGATTGCATTATACCCGAGTAGGGCAGCAATGCCAATGAAGAATTTTTTTGATGGACTTTCCCAATTTCAAATGGAACAAAATTTCTAGGGGAGTCTTATAACATATCAGAGAGATTCTCATAAACATTTGGGATTCAAAATCTAAAAAAAACTACATGAGATGCACGTCCCAAATTTGGATCTTAAATCTGAAAAATTTCATATTCGAAATCCACTTTGTAGAATTTATCAAAAATATCAAACATCATCATATAGCACTCAAATCTTCATCATTGAATAGTTTAAACAAATCATCATACATAAAAAATATTAGACATGAGCATTCTAACGTCAACATGCATGCAATAGGGCATTCCTTATCGAGATTTAATGAAAATAAGCCTTTTCAAACAAAATCAACATTCAAACTTTCTAAAGACCACTAAATTCGTTTTAGGGTACCAACCTTGTGCTCGAATGGAGCGAAACCTTCGATGTAGGATTTTTGAAGATCATATCAAGATTTTTGAAGGTGAATCCTCATTTTCCTCTTCTCTGCTCCTTTCTCTCCTTTCTCTCTTTCACGTTTTCTCTTTTCTTTCTTTTTCTCTTTTTCTTCTTCTCTCTTTCTCTTGGCTTCTCTCCTCACGGCCTCTCTCTTACTCACATTTTTCTTCTTGTCTGGAAAAAGAAAAATCCCCCTCTCTCTTGGCCTTTTTATCCTCTCTTCTTTCTCTTCTAGATGATCCCTTCTTTCCTTTTCTTCTTCTTCTTCTAGAAAATCCCTTCTTTCCTTTTCTTCTTCTTTCTTTTCTTCTCTTCCTTCCTCTTTCTCCTTATTCTCCACGTTTTGTTTTTCATTTCTTTCCTTTTTCTCCTTCTTCTTCTAGAAAATCTATTCTCTCTTTCCTTTCTCTCTTTCCTTCTTCTCTTCCTTCCTTTTCTCTTCCTCTTTCTTCTTCCACCTTTTTTTCCTTCTTTTTCTCTTCTTTTCACGTCTCTCTCTCCTTCCTCTCTCTTCCTTCCTTTTCTTCTTCTTTCCTTCTTCTCTTCTTTCTTTTTTACCTTTCTAGAAAATCTCCTTCTCCACATTTTTTTCTCCCTCCTCTTTTCTCTCTCTCTCTTTCTCACGGCCTCTCTTCTCTTTCTCTCTTCTTTCTTTCTATTATATACATATACATATATATATATATTTATTTCCTATATATATATATATATATATATATATATATATATATATATATATATATATATATATATATATATATATAAAAGAAATGCGTGTATATGGGCCGACGTGACTTGGTCTGGATTGGTCTAAGCTGGGCCGTACTGAGTTGGACTAAGTTGGGTTGAGCTGGTTTGGTCCAAGTTGACTTTTTCTATCATTTCATAGTCCATTTCTGCCACCATTCCACATGAAATTTTTTGATAGCCTCTATTTCAAATTTTCTACGTTCACTTTGTAGAACACTAAAAATGAGGAATATTGGAACTTGAATCACCTCATTTGAAAATAAAATGGTCAACTTATGAATTTCTAAAGTTTAAGCAAACCAATTATTGATAATTTGGCTAACCATTCTACATGGGATCCTTCGAAGACTTCTGCTTGAAATCCTTTATGTCCACTTTGTACAGTACTAAAAATGGAACATATTGCAACTGAAATTACCTGATTTGGATGTGGGATGATCAAAATATGAATTTTCAAAGATTAAATGACTATTTTCATGTGTAATTTTGCATGGGACCCTTTGGAGACTTCTGTATCAAATTTTTCACGTCCATTTTGTAGAACATCACAAATGAAGAATAATGGTCTTTGAATCATCTGAATCTGACGTAGAACGACAAAGATATGAAGCTTGGAAGTTCTATCGATAATTTTGCGTGAAAACTTGCATGGGGCCCACCGGTGACTTCTACCCGAGATTTTTCATGTCTACTTTGAAAAGAACTGAAAATGAGGAATATTGGCCTTTGAATCATCTGATTTCGATATCAGATGACCAAGATATGATGATTTGAAGTTTAAATGATAATGCATGCATCATACGATAATTACGTAAATGCCCTTGTACTTTCAAACTATGATACCTTCCTTGTTTGATATCAGAATTTGATGATTTCGGTTTCATTTTAAAGATAATTTCATGACCTATATATCCAAGTAGGTAATAGCATATGACCTTGTTGTGGGGCTCATTAAAGAATCACAAACCTCTGGGTTAAAAGCTGAAAACTTATCATGTGGATTCACTTATGTTGGGGTTGGCAAAAATGGGGTGCTTACAGATGCCCCTCTTTAGCCGAGATTGTTACCAATTGAAGGCTAAAGATAAAAAGAACCACATTTATGGATATGAGTGAGATTGCTTATTGGGCTGCACTTAGGGTAATTTGTCCTAAACTGCCTACGTATTTTAAGGGTATCCTAAAAATCAAGCCCAGAATGTAGTTCGACTGGCAAGAAGGTTTGCTCTTCTTGGAAGATTGATGATTGTTCTTCTTGTATGAAGCTAAGTTGTGAATACAAGGCTCATTTGTAGGCTGGGAACCTCTTCTTGCTGAGGTGGGACTCATGATGCAAGGTATGCGCATGCTTGAACCTGACTTGATCCATTTGTAGGCTGATAAATCTCTTCTTGTACGAAGTTAGGCTGTGAATACAAGGCTCATTTGTAGGCTGGGAACCTCTTCTTGCTGAGGTGGAACTCATGATGCAAGGTATGTGCGGGCTTGAACATGGCTTGATCCATTTGTAGGCTGATAAACCTCTTCTTGTATAAAGCTAGGCTGTGAATACAAGGCTGATTTGTAGGCTTGGAACCTCTTCTTATATGGACCTAGGCTGTGAATACAAGGTTGGCTTGCACGAGCTTGGGCTCGGCTTTGATTTGTTTGGATGAAGGACTTGCTGTCTTTTCTTTGATTGAACTGAGACTCTTTTGATTGAGATTCTAAGATTGATTTTCTGAATAAGCTAAGGCTCTGCATTTGATTCACTTATAGGTTGAGATTAACTTGATCTTTGAATTAGCTAGGGCTCTACATTTGATTCACTAATAGGTTGAAATTGATTTGAACTTTGGATGAGCTAGGGCTTTGCATTTGATTCACTTATAGACTGAGATTGATTTGAACTTTGGATGAGCTAGGGGGCTCTACATTTGATTCACTAATAGGCTGATATTGATTTGATCTTTAGATGAGCTAAGGCTCTGCATTTGATTATGAAATGAGCAAGAACTCAGAAGGTCACTTTTAGGGTGAGGAATTTGCTATTGATTCTGAAATGAGCAAGAACTCAAAAGGTCACTTATAGGGTGATACTGAATGACTCATCTTTGAAGTTCCTACCAGCTTTGGACCTTCGGGATTGAAAATTGGAATATCCTTCTTGGGAAGCTCTATGGCTATGAACCTTCGAGAATGAAAACTAGAATATCCTCTTAAGTAGCTTTGTTGTTATGAACCTTTAGGATGCTCGAAAGTGACCCACACAGGAAGTCTTTGTTGACTTTGAACCTTTAGGGTTGAAATCTGACCCATCTTGGAAGTCTCTTGACTTTGAACTTATAGAGTGCTGAACATATTTGAAATGACGATGAATTCCTTGGCAGTTTTTCAAGGTTTTTGCCCCTGCTTTGTTGGTGAAGGAATAAAACATGGCATCAATGGAAATGGTGTCATTGGCTTTGCTGGCATGATACCTAGATTTGAAATTTATCATTTATGACCGGGTACTGAAAGTTTGACTTAATTTCAACACGGTAGTGATGACTTGGTTCCTCCCGTGGAAGGGGTCCATGTAATTTGAAAGTGATAGTTTTCTTCAGCCAACATTGGTGTTATTGGATTTTAGATTGAAAGAAACTCTAGCGAGAATTTTGGACAAGAATGAGGGGAGCTTGACAGTCTCTAACCAAAGTGATTTTATTGATTGACCTTGGTGTTAAACTGTCGAGGGGCATCTGGTCAACTAAGTTATTTGAATGTGTACTATGGTAGACCAAATTGGTAGAACAACCAAGCGGTGATGAAATTTGACATGGGTTTGACCTTTGATCTAGGCTCATGAAAAGCTCAGGGCTTTGCAACATTGTTGTGCCAATTTTGAAAGATGAATAAATTATAGCCCCAAAGTAGGCACGAGGAGCAAAGGATTCGAAGTGTTCCTTCAGAGAATTTGGTGACCAAATCCTAACAGGTAAACGACCACATTAGATTTTCTTCATCAACAGGATTGGGAGAACTGAGAAATTGGCAAAAACCAACTTGGACGAACCTACTTCTATTGACTAGGAAAGTTAATGACTTCAGACTAGACAATGGATCCTAAATGTAATGCTCATGATCAAGTTCAATTCCTCTACATAGGGTATATCTATGCATGTTGTGACAGACCGCTACCATAGTGTGCTAGGGGCAAGATAGAAGGAAACGGGCAATCTAACAGAGTTAGAACTAGGTTGAATCTGGATTGCATCAAGAATTTGACCATGCTTCCAAGGTCAAGGGAAGATTGATAGATTGATTGCAGAAAGTGACTTCTTAGATAAACCCTTCATGAATCTTGAAAAATGAAGGAGCTGATGATTTGATGAACTTGGTTACGTCCGTAACCAGGCCATGAGAATTTGCTCTCTCCCTAATGTGACAAAAGGATTTGAAAATAGAATTCTGTTGAAAGGCAATGCTATGGAGCCCAACAGATGATGGTTTGTTCAACTCCTCTGAGTATGATTCACTGGAGAGCAAGAGGGGTTCCTTTCCTTATGGAGGGTAGACTGGGTATGACACTTGTCCACATGAACCACTGGATTTTTCTATGAAGGGCCAATGAGGGCAATGCTTTAGGGTTGCATTAGGTCGCCTATCCCCACTGAGGTATTATGGGTTGCCCACTGAAGTTTCTTGGGTTGCTTTTCCATGTTGAGGTTGCTTTTCTTTTCTTTTCTTTTCTTTTTTTTTGTAAACCCCATCTTGGGTTGAATAAAGAGTCCTAATATGGTGAGGATATTGCCAAAAAATTATGGTCCTATCCAATGGTCTGAAACCCTTAAGGGAAATCCGAACAGCATGATTTTCATGACAAATAGGTAACCTTGCCCCACTGTTTAAGTTGACACCTATACGCATTGATAGGCGGACAGCTATTTGAATCATCACTAAAAGCGACCTTAGGGAAATGCAGTCCCACACCAAAATTAAAAATGGTGTCAAATTATGTTTTCCTTTCTTGGAGATGTTCAGATGGAACACGTGTCTCAACAAGCTACATCGAGATGCCGAATCAGTCGCGATCATATCTGGGCCTGAAACCTTTAAGTTTGTTGACAAGTATTGATGTTGAAGATCCGGGATGACTGATGTGAAACTGTCCACATGGGTCTACCATTGGGAGAGTGTTTGCTTATTTATGTAAAATGGGTTTATCTTACTGAGAAGATCCCATTTTATTGGCTTGAGAAACGAAGGGCTTATAGGAACCTTGGGAAGCCGTTGGATGTAATGAACGACCGATAAGAGTTCCAGCCAGATTCATGAATTTGTACATAAAATGATGACATGATCACGAGATACAATGCCATAAAAACTGATAATCAAAAGAAGGGATTGTGATAGAGACTCCTTGGAAGGCCGTCAGATTGATAGAAGGGAGAGAGAGTCTAATGCCAATGAGAAATCTTTCTCTAACGATGAAGAAGTGATGAGATCGTCTCTTGTAAAGGTGGGATGTAATTGGCTAAAATCAAAAGTTCAGTCCAACATGTTGTGAATCTCGAAGAACGATCGCACTTGCTATAAGGTTTTAATTGGAACTACCATCTTCTTGAAATGAGAGGAACAATTGCCTTACTATCGAGCTCCAATGCCATTCAACATCTTACTATTTTTTTTTTTTCTTTTTTTTCTTTTTTTGGATGTGGAGGCCACATAATGCAATGCTTCGCTTGATCGCAAAGTTGAATTATGACTTTCAATATTGGATTTGAATCTTTTTCTTCAAAACATTTCCAATCAGATAGAACATCTTTGCCCCATTTAGTACTCTGATCTTCTATAAACTTTATGAACATTTGTGACTGCTCATCTAGATCTGATTTTATCTGAATGGTGAATTTGTATGCTGTCCTCTGGAAGTTAAATCATCACCTTCTATCTGATGTGACTACCTCCCATTATTGATGTAGATAAAACATAAGCTTGAATTTTCTTTTTCTTTCTTTTTTTTTTTTTTTTTTTTTTTTTGTTTTTTTTGTTTTTTGGTATTCTTATGACCTCATTCTTTGATTTTGAGATTGATCATTCATCATGTATCTCTTGCTTGCCAATGATGTACTTTGTAAGAACATTGAAATTTCTATCCTTTTGGTGGCACATTTGTCCTCCACTCATTTGTACTGATTGACTGACCTGTTGATATGATCTGTTACTGTCTAATGCTTTCCTTGGAATCTTTTCATAGGTAGAACAAATGGCAGCTTCTCCAATACATGTTTCTTGAGAGTACTCTTGTGTCGCTCGATTTATCATTTAAAGCTTTCCCAGACGGGTTGGACCTTTCTTTCTTAAGAGACCAGGTGGCGTAGAAGTTCAAGAGACAGCTCATCGTTTTAGTCATCTTCAGAGTCAGAATTGACTGCGCACGTAGAATAAGAGGATGTATGAAACTAGGATGGAAGAGACAAAGCACAGAGTTTGAAATCCCAAACGGGGTGATTTTCTTTTACTTACAGGGCAGATTGGACTGGACTTGTCAACAAGCATATCAATCTTGGACCCAGACATGGATGACCTATCGAATACCTATAAGCACCCCATTTTTGTCACCCTCAGCATAAGTGAACCAATATGGCAGGTTTCTGGCTTTAAACCCAAAGGTTGGTGATTCTCTAATGAACCCCACAGTAGGGTCATTGGATATTACCTACTTGGATGTACAGGTGGTGAAATTATCTTCGAAATGAGACCAGAATCATCAAATTCTGACGTCAAACAAAGTAGATATCGCAGTTTGAAAGTGCAAGGGCATTTACGTAATTATCGTATGATGCATGCATTATCATTCGAACTTCAAGACATCATATCTGGGTCATCTGATATCGGAATCAGATAATTCAAAAGCCAATATTCCTTATTTTCAGTCCTCTTCATAGTGGACGTGAAAAATCCCGGGTAGAAGTCACCAGTGGGTCCCAATGCAAACTTTCATGCAAAATTATCGTTAGAACTTCAAAGCTTCATATCTTTGTCGTTCTACGTCGGATTCAGATGATTCCAAGGCCATTATTCTTCATTTATAATGTTCTACAAAGTGGACGTAAAAAAACCTCGGGTAGAAATCTCCGACGGGTCCCATGCAAAATTACACATGGAAATGGTCCTTTAATCTTCAAAAATTCATATTTTGGTCACCCCATATCCAAATCAGGTAATTTCAGTTTCATTATGTTCCATTTTTAGTACTCTACAAAGTGGACGTAAAGGATTTCCTGTAAAAGTATCCGAAGAATCCCATGCAGAATGGTCAACCAAATTATCGATAATTGGCCTGCTTAAACTTCAGAAATTCATAAGTTAACCATTTTATTTCCAAATGAGGTGATTCAAGTTCCAATATTCTTCATTTTTAATGTTCTACAAAGTGAACGTAGAAAATTTGGAATAGATGCTATCGAAAAATTTCATATGGAAGGGTGACAGAAATAGACTATGAAATGTCAACCTTAGTCCAAACCAGCTTAATTCAGCTTAGTCTAACTTAGCCCGGCCCAGCCCAGACCAATCCAGATCAAGTTATGTCAGTCATATGCATGCATTCCTTTTATATGTGTATAATGTATAATATATTATTGTATATAATATATATATATATATATATATATATATATATATATTATAGGAAAGAGAGAGAAAAGTGAGGCCGTGGAAAGAGAGAGGAAAGAGAGGTCATAAGAAAGAAAATGGGAGAAAGAAAAAAGGAAAGAGAGAGAAATAAAAGAAAAAAGAAAAGAAAAAAAAAAGGGGAAAAGATTCCCCTTCACGTTTTCTAAACGTAAAAGAGAGAGGGAGAAAGAAAAAAAAGAAAAGGAAGGAAAGAAGAAGAAAAGAAAAAAAAGAAAAAAAGAAGAAAAAGAAAAAAAAAAGAAAAAAAGGAAACATTTTCTAAGAAAGAAAACGTGAAAAGAGAGGGAGAAAGAAAAAAAGGAAGGAAAATAAGGGAGAAGAAAAGGAAAGAAGAAAGAAAGGAAAGAGAATGAATTTTCTAGAAGAAGGAAAGAGAGAAAGGAAAGAGGGATTAGAAGAAGGGGGGAGAAAGGGAGAGAAAGGAGGAGGAAAAGAAAAGAAAAAAAAAAAAAAAAAAAAAAAAAAAAAAAAAAAAAAAAAAAAAAAAAAAAAAAAAAAAAAGGAGCCTATCTCTATACCGGGGTGGGTGATGTGGGGGGCGGGGAAGGAAGAGAAGAAAGGAAAGAAGAAAAAATGGAAAGAAAGGATTTTTTAGAAGAAAAAGAAGAAAAGGAAGGAAGAGAGAAGAAGGAAAGAAAAGGAGAGGATTTTCAAGAAGAGGGAAAAGAAGAAAACATGTGGAATAGAGAGGGAGAAGAGAAAAGGGAAGGAAGAGAAGAAAGGAAAGAAGAAAAAAGGAAGAAAAAAAGATTTTCTAGAAAAAGAAGAATGGAAAGAAGGATCTTCTAGAAAAAGCATAAATAGGCCAAGAGAAGAGAGATGAGACCTTCTTTTTTCCAGACCGTAGAGAGAGGAGAACGTAATAGAGAGAGGAGGACGTGAGTGAGAGAGAGAAAACGTGAGAGAGGGAGAAAGAAAGAGAGAAGAAAAGAAAAAAGAAAGAAAAGAGAAGAAGAAAAGAAAAAAGAAAGAGAAGAGAGAAGAAAAGAGAGAAAGAGAAGAGCGAGAGAAGCAAAAGAGAGGAGAAGGAGAATTCACATTCAAAGGGGTTGATACAACCTCCAATCATCCTTCATCGACGGTTTCGCTCGATTTGAGCACAAGGTTAGTATTCTAAACAAATTTAAAGGTCGTTAGAATACTCAAATGCCAATTTTGTTTGAAAAATGCTAATTTCCATGAAATCTCAATCATGAATGCTCTATTACATGCTTGTTAATGTTAGGATGCCTATATCTAGTATTTTTCATGAATGATAATTTGTCTAAGATATTTAATGATGAAGTTTTGAATGATATATAATGATGTTTGATGTTTTTTGCAAATTTCATAAAGTGGTTTTCTAATCTGAAATTTTCAGATTTAGGATTCAAACTTAGGACGTACATCACATGTATTTTTTCTAAGATTTTGAAGCCCAATTTTTTATGGGAGTCTCTCTGATATTTTAGAAGACTACCCTAAAAATTTCGTTCCATTTGAAATTGGAACAATATATCAAAAAATTTGTCTTTGACATTGCTATTTTTCTCGGATGTAATGCAATCCTCCATCAGAAAGTCTCTAGACAAAGGTCTTATGACCATAATCAGAAAATCCACTTAATATAAACTTTTTAGACATGAAAGTCTTCTAAAAAATGGCACTAGTTTCATATTTTTTTTAATTTTTTTTTGAATTGAAATCAATTTTTAAGTGCATAATGATCTGATTTTGAATCTGTCATGATGTACTAATTTACATAATTGAAAAGAATCATTTTTCACAAAGGAAATATATTTTTTAACTTGTTTTTCTTGATGAAATTTTAGATCAGATAGTTATCTATATAGACATATGTCTGTATTTAATTTTCATTAAGAATAGAATTTTATTTGGAATTTATGGTGCAACTGGTCAAAAATCTGGAACAGATTTGACCAGTGCACATGTTCGGTCTTAGGGCATATCTTTGACCTATTTTTGCTTTCTGTTGGGATTCAGCTCCTTCATATGAAATATAATATATTAAGTCATATTTTTATAAAAAAAATTTGAGCTCGATTTGAGTTTCAGAAGCCTACTTATGGTCATTCTTGTGTAATGTGACGAAATCTGAATACAGTTCATAGTTTTGTCCATTATCTGAAACCTTGTGTCACAATTTTGACAGTTTTGAGTCATTAATCTTCCCAAATTTCTTCATAAAAGTTATAATTTTTTCAAAGAACATTGAACATATGTTTTTTGATAATTTTATACTTTTCAAAAAAAAAAAAAAAGGTTTCATTGATGTCTCATTCATTATAACATCAATGATTGTTTAAGTGAATTCTACCATATTTGGATAAATGACTATATTTGGAGCATTCATATATTTTGTTTGGATTGTGCATACCATGTTTGCCACATTCCATGTGTTGCTATTTTTGATAGAATAGATAAATTTTTATCATATTTTAGTAAAATCTTAATAATTACTATTTTTAAGTCTTACTATGCTTAGAAAATAGCATATAAGATCTTTCTTTTTTGAAAAATTCATGTCATATGTGCATTCTATGATAGGTACTTACCATATTGATCTATAGATGCATATTAGATCTTGCCATATTAGATCTTGCCATATTAGATCTTGCCATGCTTAGATCTTACCATATTAGGTTCTTGCCTTATTTACAATACATGCCATATTAAGGAGATTTTCATAATCTTACTATATGTTGTGATAGTTACCATAAATATCATACATGTCATGCTTAGAATATTTTTTTTTGGCAATAATTTAATTCATGCTACACCCTAGTTGAACTGCCATATCTGTGCACCTAGCAAACATATTAGGTGTGGGGACGTGCATTTAGGCACCCACATTCTTGGGAAGGGCATAATGGGAATAATAAAAATTTTAATAAAGAAAGAGAATGTTTTGCCAAACTTTTTAAAATTAGAGCTTAGGTTGAAAAGGGTAATTCAGGACGATTTTGCCCCTCAGTAAACCCTAAACCTAGAATAGGTTCTAAATCCTAAACCTAGAACAGGTTCTCAACCCTAAACCTAGAATAGGTTCTCAATCTTTAACCTATAACAGGTTATTCCCAGAGTCTCGAACTACGTGATTCTGATTCCTATGGCAAATCCTAGGATACGTAGGCCATTTGAGAGAAACCCAAATTTGGATCCAAACCTTAGTCCACTTGGGCTATTCATAGATCCACTAGGATATTTAACCACATTCCAACCCAGAACGGGTTATCCACATTTTGACCCAAATAAAGTTATCTACATTCCAACCCAGATAGGGTTATCCACATTTCAACCTAGATAAGGTTATCCATATTCCAACCCGTAAAGGGTTATCCATATTTTGACCCAAATAGGGTTATCCTTAGATCCACTAAGACTATTTATCAATCCACATGGATTATCTAGATCCTAACCCATAGGGTTTCTCATCCATTCAAGCATAAACTTCAACTTGAACAAAGAACTTAATCATGCACAAGCATAAATTACAGCCATAAACTTTAATCACACCTGAACTACGATGGTGAACCTGATTTTTGGAATAATTCCGTGATACATAGGCAATCTGATGGATACAGATTCGGTTCAATGATATCAAACCACTTGGTTTGATTTGGTTTAACAAATAGAGTCTAGCATAGGAAAGGTATAGGAGACCGATTTCAATCGGACAGTTTGGGTGCCTAACCCCTTCCCATAACCGTAACATGACGCTTACCCAATCTCTGATGGATCAAAAATCCAATCTAAGGGTCATGAGTCAATCGAAGTCTTACCTTAGGGTGAGATTTCACATTTTCCAAGGTTCTAGACCTTAATCTAGGTGGCGATTTTTAAGATTTTCCATCTTTGTCATCACAATACCAATAATAGAAAGTTAAAACAACTAGTTCGTCCAAACGGCTCCAGTTGGGCATAATGCCTTCGACGACCACCTTCAGTCATTGTGGGAATAAATCTTCCTTCAGACCTCTAACAGCAGGACTCATCATGCCCCTCTATCAATAGGTGCAAGATACCTATCTTTTAGGGTTCCATACAATTCTCTCCTTGTTTGTTTTTTTCAGTTTGGGATCCATTCATAATCGGACTATTGCTTTTTAAGCTCAAGGTTACTCTGGTTCATGCCTCAGTTTGGGGTTCAATGGATTCATCAATGGACCGCTTCTAGTTGAGTTCATCATCATTCTAGCCTGTACCCCTACTTGGGGATCAAGGGGTATCGCCATTGTACTACACCATTTTAAGTCCAAGATTAGACTAGTTTATGCCTCGGCTTGGGGATTCAATGGATTACTTCATTAGACCACTCTCAATTTGGGTCTAAGGTCAATTTGGTCCATGCCCCAGTTTAGGGCATAATGGCTTTCCTCATTAAACCGCACTCAATTTGGGTCCAAGGTCAATCTGGTTCATGACCAGCTTAGGGCTCAATGGCTTTCCTCATTGGACCGCACTCAATTTGGGTCCAAGGTCAATTTGGTTCATGCCCAACTTAGGGCTCAAGGGCTTTCCTCATTGGACCGCACTCCACTTGGGTCCAAGTTCAATCTGATTCATGCCCCAGTTCAGGGGTTAAGGGTTTCATCATTGGACCATTCCCTAGCCGTGATTTTGGTTTCTATCCTAGCCTAGGGTACATTGGATCTCTTCTTTGGTTTAACCTACTGCTCGAAACAATTTCATTCCTTCTCTTTGAATAATGAGAAATATGATGACAACTCTTTGGATTCTGACATTTCCTTAGCCAATGGGACAGAAATGCCCGTGATGGGATAGCACTGTCATAATTGAAGTTTCATGGTCTCCTGATGACTCCAGAATCTAGGATTGATCTTTACTAACAGGCAATGAGGAATGCTTCTCATTCGCCATTCTTGATGAGCGGTCCTAACTTGTAGCACTGAGCTATGATGGACATGGATCGGGCTCTAATTGACAGAGCCAGAGATTGATTTTGAATCGATCTCCGATTGATAGAGACAAGGATAACTATGAACTGGTTTCCGATTAATAGAGACAGGGTTGACTTTGAACTAGTCTTCAATTGATAGAAATCAAGATTGACTTAGAATTGGTCTCTGATTGATAGAGATCAAGATTGACAGTCATGGACTAGGCTCTAATTGCTAGAGGCAAGGATTGCTTGAGTTGGGCTCCGATTGATAGAGGCCAAGGATGATAATCATGGATTGGATTCTAATTGCTAGAGATGATGGATTGATTGAGTTGAAATGATTGAAATTCTCTTCGATTCCTTCATGAAATGGAACATGGACCAAAGGTAATGGTTGAACAGGCCTAGAGGCTAACTCATGCTCACATTGAGTTCATATGAATGGAACCTTTCTTAGTTCCAACATGAATCGAAACCTGAACTGGAGTTGGCGGTTGGACAAGCCTAGGGGACTAATTAAATTCCAATGAATGGAACTCCTCTTAGTTTCAACATGAATCAGAACCTGAACCAAAGTTGATGGTTGGATAAGCATAGTGGCTAATTGAATTTAGATGAATGGGACTCTTCTTAGTTCCAACATGAATCAGAACCTGAACCAAAGTTGATGGTTGGACAGGCCTAGTGGCTAAATGAATTCAGATGAATAGAATTTTTCTAGTTCCGACATGAATCAGAACCCTAACCAAAGTTGATGGTTGGATAAGCCTAGTGGCTAATTGAATTCAGATGAATGGAACTTTTCCTAATTCCGACATGAATCAGAACCCTAACCAAAGTTGATAGTTGGATAAGCCTAGTGGCTAATTAAATTCAGATGAATGAAACTTTTTCTAGTTTCGACATGAATCAGAACCCTAACCAAAGTTGATGGTTGGATAAGCCTAGTGGCTAATTGAATTCAGATGAATGGAACTTTTCCTAGTCCCGACATGAACCGAAACCTAAACAAGAGGTGAAGGGTGAAAAAGTTTAGGGGCCGAATGTCTCCTCCACTCTAACATGATCTAGGAGGTGATAATTGAACCTGCCTAGGGGTTAAACCTTTCTTCAGTTCTGAGATGAACCAGAAATGGTGGTTGAATTTGGACTGAATATTTCTTTAATTCTTAGATGAACTGGATGTGATTGAATCTGCCTAGGGGCTAAATCTTTCCTTAATTCAGAGATGAATCGAGAACTATGATTGGATTTGCCTAGGGGCTGAATCTCTCCTTAATTCAGAGATGAATCGAGAACTATGATTAGATTTGCCTAGGGGCTGAATCTCTCCTTAATTCAGGGGTGCATTGAGAACAGTGATTGGATTTACCTAGGGGCTAAATCTCTCCTTAATTCTGAGATGAATTGAGAAAGGGTGATTGGACTTACCTAGGGGCTAAATCTCTACTTAATTCTGAGATGAATTGAGAACGGTGATTGGATTTGCCAAGGGATTGAAATTCTCCTTAATTCATAGGCGAATGGAGAATGGTGATTTGATTTGCCTAGAGGCTGAATCTCTCCTTAATTCTGAGTTGAATTGAGAACAGTGATTGGATTTGCCTAGGGGCTGAGTCTCTCCTTAATTCAGAGATGAATCAAGAACTATGATTGAATTTTCCTAAGGGATGAATCTCTCATTAATTCTAAGGTACATTGAGAACAGTGATTAGATTTGCCTAGGGGCTAAAACTCTCCTTAATTATGAGATGAACTGAATATAATATTTGAGTAAGCCCAAGGACTAACTGTACGGGAATATTGTAAACTTTTTTCAGGTATAGGTGCTTGTCGCTGCCTAAACTGAATGCTCTATTGGACCAGATTGGCTAAGTTACTGATTGTGTTCCCAAATCTGGTTGCCTTCTTTCTTACAAAATTTGATATTCGATAAAGATCTAGATTCATGACTTCCATTGATTCATTTAGAAAGATAACATGGATGGATCTCAAGGTGGGAGATCAAGAAAATTCCCTAGTTGTAAGGGTCTCTCACCCTAAAAGGGTGGATATGGTTGCAGTTTGATTCTCTTTTCCAAAGGCATTGAAACCCAATGGAGGAATATCAAGATTCTAGACATCTAGAGGAATGGAAGAAGTCACATGCACAATCAAAGATGACTTAACCAAACAAAGTTAGCTCCCTCATAAAATCAATTGGGTAAACATTAGCCGAGTCAATTTAGTTGAATTTGATTAATATTCAGTTTTGGGACCTCGTGATTCTAGTAATCAGTGGTACCAAGGTCTAACCACTTGGGTTACCGAATTCAGTGAAATTGAAATGGATATATTAATCTGTTGTCCTTATTAGAGATGGTTAGCAAAAGTGGTTCATGGAGGAACAAAGTAGTAAATTTTTTCTTGACCATGGTATCTATGTCTTGATAGGGATTTTCTGCTCGTTTTTCGAAATTAACGTGTTAACAATGAGAGGTTCGACACATCGAGCTTACTTAATAGAGGGTGTATAGTGATCGTCTACTATGATGTAGAACAGGTGTATACATACCTCATACTCCTGATGGGTGAGAGTTCAAGATGTTCATCGTATAGATTCTAACATGTTGACCAATCGAGGACAAAAACGGGCAGAAATTCGACGTCTTGAACATGGATGTCATGGTTAAGCAGATTTTACTGGGTCGGTTCAGGGATAAACCAAAAATAACAATCATTGGGCTACAATCTGGGGTAGGATAGAGAAGGCCACTTTGACAAGGACAGGGTAACCTATCACTGAATGCACGATGAATAATGGGCCCCCAATTCTTTTATATACTATGTTGCAAGAATAAAGCGACATGGAGTAGCATAACGCATTCCCAGGAGGACCCAAGAAACGCTCGTTAGAGGCTTCTCGTCGGTCGCGATCTCACAAAGTACAGGCCAAGGTTGTGTGTTTCGCCTAGCGAGCTGCCCCATATGCATGGGACCCGGTTCGGCTACTCGCACGAATGTGTGACTGAACCCATTCCCCCCAAAACAATATTATACAAGCATAAATATAGTATCCTAAGAGCTAGCATCTAATTCACACAAGAAAAGTTTTCATTTAAGAGTCTGACATTTATATCCCCAGTGGAGTCGCCACTGTGAGGACAAAGATGATTGGTTTTGGATACTCTAAATGTAGCAAGTACGCAATCAAATATGGTAGAATTCACCAAATCACTTAAGCAATCAATTGCATATTACAGTGAATGAGACATCAATGAAACTTTTCTGAAAAATCCAAAATTATCAAAAACATATGTTCAAGAAGTTCTTTGAAAATATTGTAATTTTTATGAAGACAT
Source organism: Protea cynaroides (assembly GCA_028583415.1). Taxonomy (NCBI): domain Eukaryota; kingdom Viridiplantae; phylum Streptophyta; class Magnoliopsida; order Proteales; family Proteaceae; genus Protea; species Protea cynaroides. The sequence goes on from CM053275.1 coordinate 15,104,211, forward strand.
TTGGAATGAATAATGACTCAAAAATGTCAAAATTGTGACACAAAGTTTCAAGTATTGCACAAACTAGGAACTTATTTCAAATTCTGACATATTACACCAAAATGACCATAAGTAGGTCTTCTGTAACTCAAATTAAGTCCTATTTTTTTCACAGAAAGATGACTTGACATGCTACATTTCATCTGAAGGGGTCGAATCCCAACAGAGGATGAAACTAGGTCAAATGAATGCCACAAGACCGGATATGTGCACTGGTCAAATCTGTTCCAGATTTTTGACCAGTTGCACCATAAATTCCGTATAAAATCTCATACTTAATGAAAATTAAATCCAGACATATGTCCACATAGATAATTGATAGATTTAAAATTTCATCAAGAAAAACAATTGAAAACAGAGCATTCTCATTGTGAAAAAGATACTTTTCAATCATGTCAATCAGTGTATCCTTACAGATTCAAAAACAGAGCACTATGCGCTTCAAAATCAATATCAATTCAATGAAAAATTGAAAAAATCAGAAACTAGTGCCATTTTTTAGAAGATTTCCATATCTAAAAAATTCATATGAAGTTTCTTTTCTGATTATGGCCATAAAATCCTTTTCTAGAGACTTTCTGATAGGGGATTGCATTATACCCGAGTAGGGCAGCAATGCCAATGAAGAATTTTTTTTGATGGACTTTCCCAATTCCATATGGAACAAAATTTCTAAGGGAGTCTTCTAACATATCAGAGAGAATCTCAGAAAAATTTGGGCCTCAAAATCTATAAAAAAACCACATGAGATGCACGTCCCAAATTTAGATCCTAAATCTAGAAATTTCATATTCCAAATCCACTTTGTAGAATTTATCAAAAACATCAAACATCATCATATAGCACTCAAATCTTCATCATTGAATAGTTTAAACAAATCATCATACATAAAAAATATTAGACATGAGCATTCTAACATCAACATGCATGCAATAGGGCATTCCTGATCGAGATTTAATGAAAATAAGTCTTTTCAAGCAAAATCAACATTCAACTTTCTAAAGACCACTAAATTCATTTTAGGGTACCAACCTTGTGCTCGAATGGAACGAAACCTTCGATGTAGGATTTTTGGAGATTGTATCAAGCTTTTTAAAGGTGAATCCTCATTCTCCTCTTCTCTGCTCCTTTCTCTCTTCTTTTTTCTCTTTCACGTTTTCTCTTTTCTTTCTTTTTCTCTTTTTCTTCTTCTCTCTTTCTCTTGGTTTCTCTCCTCACGGCCTCTCTCTCACTTACGTTTTTCTTCTTGTCTGGAAAAAGAAAAAAAAACCCCTCTCTCTTGGCCTTTTTATCATCTCCTCTTTCTCTTCTAGAAGATCCCTTCTTTCCTTTTCTTCTTCTTTCCTTCCTTCTCTTCCTTCCTCTTTCTCCTTCTTCTCTACATTTTTTCTTTTCATTTCTTTCCTTTTTCTCCTTCTTCTTCTAGAAAATCTCTTCTCTCTTTCCTTTCTCTCTTTCATTCTTCTCTTCCTTCCTTGTCTCCTTCCTCTTTCTTCCAAGTTTTTTTTTCTTCTTTTTCTCTTCTTTTCACGTCTCTCTCTCCTTCCTCTCTCTTCCTTCCTTTTCTTCTTCTTTCCTTCTTCTCTTCTTTCTTTTTTCTCCTTTCTAGAAAATCTCCTTCTCCACGTTTTTTCTCTCCCCTCCTCTCTCTCTCTCTCTTTCTCACGGCCTCTCTTCTCTTCTCTCTCTTTCTTTCTCACGGCCTCTTCTTTTCTTTCCTATTATATATATATATATATATATATATATATATATATATATATATATATATATATATATATATATATATATATATATATATATAAATATATATATATATATATATATATATATATATATATGTATAAATATAATAATATATTGTACATTATATAAATATATATATATATATATATATATATATATATATATATAATATATATATATATATATATATAAAAGAAATACATGCATATGGGCCGACGTGACTTGGTCCGGATTGGTCTGAGCTGGGCCGGGCTAAGTTGGACTAAGTTGGGTTGAGCTGGTTTGGACCAAGTTGACTTCTTCTATCATTTCATAGTCCATTTCTGCCACCATTCCACATGGAATTTTTCGATAGCCCTCTATTCCAAATTTTCTACGTTTACTTTGTAGAACACTAAAAATGAGAAATATTAGAACTTAAATCACCTCATTTGGAAATAAAATGGCCAACTTATGAATTTCTGAAGTTTAAGCAAGCCGATTATCGATAATTTGGCTAACCATTCTGCATCGGATCCTTTGGAGACTTCTGCTTGAAATCCTTTACGTCCACTTTGTAGAGTACTAAAAATGGAACATATTGCAACTGAAATTACCTGATTTGGATGTGGGGTGACAAAAATATGAATTTTCAAAGATTAAATGACCATTTTCATGTGTAATTTTGCATGGAACCCTTCGGAGACTTCTATATCTAATTTTTTCACGTCCACTTTGTAGAACACCACAAATGAAGAATAATGGCCTTTGAATCATCTGAATCTGACGTAGAACGACAAAGATATGAAGCTTTGAAATTCTATCGATAATTTTGCATGAAAGCTTATATGGGGCCCACCGGTGACTTCTTCTCGAGATTTTTCACGTCCACTTTGAAAAGGACTGAAAATGAGGAATATTGGCCTTTGAATCATCTGATTCCGATATCAGATGACCAAGATATGATGATTTGAAGTTTAAATGATAATGCATGCGTCATATGATAATTATGTAAATGCCCTTGCACTTTCAAACTGTGATACCTTCCTTGTTATGTCAGAATTTGATGATTCCGGTCTCATTTTGAAGATAATTTCACGACCTATACATCCAAGTAGGTAATAGCCTATGACCCTGCTGTGGGGTTCATTAAAGAATCACAAACCTCTGGGTTAAAAGCCAGAAACTTGTCATGTGGATTCACTTATGTTGGGGATGGCAAAAATAGGGTGCTTACAATGAGACGGAGCCGATGATATAAAATTCGCTAGTGTCGACTGTCGGAAGCACCGCGAGTAGATCTCGCTAGCGGGAGGGATTTATTTAAAAAAAAAAATTGTGCTTGATGGCGCCGATCCATCGCCGGGTCAACTCGACGCCACCTAGAAACCCTAATGGGTTGGTTCGGCCTTGACCTGACTCGGCCCGAGTTAACCCGGCGTCAGACCAGCCCCTGGCGCACGTGTGGACCACATGTAGGACCTAATTACTAAACCCATTGACCAGACTACCGGGTAGGTCAACTAACCTAGTAACCCGAGTCCATGATCCGAATTATTGCCCCATTTCCCCCCCCTCTTGAGGTATACCTTTAAATCAACCACCCCTCATCTTGGCCCATAATGTTTACCACCTCCCCTACTTTTCAAAATAACCTTTCTCATGCCATTTGGTGATGAGAAATATCATCGCTTATAATATTTTTTTTTTTGGTAAGTCATCGCTTATAATTTTATTACAATATTACCCTTAAAACTAAAAAATATATTTTTAATCTTCTCCATTTCTTTTTATTGTTGGCAATTTCACTTTCCCTCTCCCTTTTTCATCTTTTCTAACTCAAGAATCACCGGCGAGGAAGAAGTCTCCCACGAACTCCGGCACAATCATCGTCGAAGTTTGCCAACACCGGTATCTTTCTTTTGGAAGCTCTTATTTCTGAAGGTTCAATCTCCTGCTTCTTGAATGGGTTTTACGATCTTAAGCAACTCAATTGCGGTGACTTCGGCTGATATTTCTCCTGTGGCCATTGCAACAACACTTCGTGCAATCTTACGGCATGGGAAGTTAGAGCAGCCAAGAATCAATTAAACCCAATGTAAATACAGTAAAAAAATCTTAATTTTGGAGATCGATATTCGATACATAGAATTGTGGGGAGGATAGGAAGGGCCATACATGATACATATTATAGACCCTTATAAAATCAACGAACATACTTCTTTCTCTCTGTCACTACAATCGACAATATCATCGTCATTGTCGCATGCTTTTCTTTGCTCACTTTTCCTCTCATCTTCTCTCTTCTCCTAAGTCCTATCACCCTGGATTCGTCTCCTCAAGAAAGAAAAGAGAAGAAATAGAAAATAGAAAAACCCCAACACGACTTCTCATATCTTCTGGCGTTCTCTCTAATTGAATTCAAATACAATCGAATCGAAATGAGTCGAGTTGAGATATATTTCAATGTACACAAGCTGCCCCATTGCAACTGGTACTCCAACACGATTCCTGACTTGAAACCGCTTGTCATCTGCAGGAACCACCAGATCTTCATCAAATGGTAGCATGTCTTTTACCGATCGTAAGATAGTACGAAATGTTGTTGCAATGGCCATAGGAGAAACATCAGCCAAAGTCACAGCAACTGAGTTGCCTGAGATTGTAAAACCCATTCAAGAAGAAGGAGATTGAACCTTAAGAAATATGAGCTTCCAAAAGAAAGATATCGGTGTCAGAGAACTTCAACGATGATTGTGCCGGAGTTCTTGGGAGACTTCTTCCATATCGGCAATTCTTGAGTTCGAACAGATGAAAAAGGGAGAGGGCAAAGTGAAATTGCCAACAGTAAAAAAGAAAGGAAGAAGATAAAAAAGATATTTTTTTTAGTTTTAAGGGTAATATTGTAATAAAATTATAAGTGATGATATTTCTAATCAGCAAATGGCTTGAGAATGGTTATTTTCAAAAGTAGGGGAGGTGGCAAACATTATGGGCCAAGACAGGGGGTGGTTGACTTAAAGGTATACTTAGGGGGGGTGGGGGAAATTTTCCCTATAAAGAATTATGGGTCTCTGTTGCTTGTAGATCCGAATAATGAGGGGTTTTGTAATTTTGCAAGACGAGAGGATACTTTCATGATTTGCTAAACTTTTGGGGAGAGACAATTTGGTGGGATGGGGTGTAGAAAGGGTTAGAGAAAAAGGATGGGAAGAGGTGGTTTGGTGGTAGTGAGAGAAAGATAAGAGATAGAGAGAAGTGAGAAAGAGATTAGAAGAGGAGGAATAAGAGGAAGGGAAGGGAAGGGAGGGAGTAATAAGAAGAAAATAGAATGACAATATAGAGAGAAGCGGGAAGGTGAGGGCGGGGGTAGGAGTAGCAGAGCTGTAAGATATGTGTATGTATGTGTGTGTGTGTGAGAGAGAGAGAGAGAGAGAGAGAGAGAGAGGGAGAGGGGTCTCATGCCTGTTGCCCTTTGACTTGTAGTAGGAAGAAGACGAAAGATAAAGAGCTTCTCCCTTGTGTCTATTTGAGTTCCTCCAAAGCATCGAGAGCTTTAAAAAGAAACTCTTGGACTTTCGGTCCTAGTCTTTCTTGTTTTTGAGAGCAATCCAACCCCTTGGAGCATGGGATTGGATTTATATGTACCAAAGGGTTCCCAAATTGCTCTTGGGAATAAGAATCAACGACATCAGATATTGGGATGATTATCAAACAAGCCCTAAGATAAATAACTAGGGAAGGCAAGCCTAGATCAACCCTCTCCTCAACATGTACCGCCCAAGGGGGTCTCATTAATGTCCATGACTATATGCATGTCTAATTGGTTCCACATGGCGTGGCTACGTGCATCCTTCATGTGATTTCATTTTCCATCCATAGAGTATGAGACCCATACTCCAAAAGTGGGTCTCATACTTCATAAACAGAGGTGAGACATAGATGATAGAGGATGCACTTAAGTGCCAAGGAAACAGACTCGTTCCACACCCCCCATGTAGGCTGATGAGTTCCTTGGAGGATATTCTAATATTCTATCTGGAGCAGCTCAGGCCTTGTTGACGATTGTGATGCTCTAGCATTTATTGCCTCCATCGTCTTTTTTTTTTTTTTTTTTTTTTTGGTAAACAAAAATTACATTCAACAAACAAAGGGTGAACAACCAAGGCTTCAATGATACAAAGGTCCTTTAACCAAGGAGTAGACAATAGCCATTCAAGCACCCCTGAAACTTTCATGACCTCCTGGGCAAGGGAATATGAAACAAAAGGAACAAATATCAAAGGATTTAACCATATCGATAATATCCATGACAATTGGATGAATAAGGAAATTTGTGACCCTCTCAAGATTTGTAATGGAATTAATGAGATCCTTGTAATAAGATTTCACTACATCCTCATAACACCAGTCGAAATAGCAGACTCTAGGACCTTCCTAATAGCAAGGGCTTAACCTTCCAAAGCTGAACTGAAGTTAAGGGAGCAAGAGCAAGCTTGGATAATCTTACCAGAATCATCCTTGAGAATGAAACCAATACCTCCACAAGAATCTTTGAAAATGAAGGCTGCATCTGTGTTGATTTTAACAAACCCCAACTAAGGAGGATTCCATTTCGAAATTTGAAGAGAAAAATTAGGAGATTGATTGAGATTTTGACTCAATTAAAATTCATTCCAAACCTTATCCGCTCTTGAAGCCACCTAATATGGCGTATGAAGATTCTGATTGAAGATAGAGTCGTTTCTTGCCTTCCAAAGCTCCAAGCAAAGAAAGGAAGCATGGCTAAAAGGCATCCCTAGCCTTATCCTTAGAATCTTTGAAGATACGGTTCTATTGTTGGAGCCAATTTAGGTGAGAAAAATCTGGATCGTTTGGAACCATAAAAGATAAGGAAGAGGCAAACCAAGCTGCCTTAACAAACAGGCAGTGAAACAGAATATGGTCAATGGATTCAGAATGGTTGCCGCATCTTTTGCATGATGAATCGATAGGAATTTTTTTAACGTAGAGATCCTCATTTGCAGCAACTCCATTGTAGCATGCTCTCCATAAAAATAAATATTTTTGGAAGTGTTTTGTACGCCAAACACGCTTCCAACAATTTATGAGAATAAGTTTCCAAGAACTGATATGAGAAGAAGAAGCTTGTTAACTTGCCTGCTCATCTTTCAAATTGGACAAGATAAGGTAGGTGGATTTCACTGAAAATTTCCCATTCTTAGCTCTTGCCAAATAAGTTGATCCTCTATGAAATAAGCTAAGGATTTTTAAAATGACCTTCCTTTCTGCTTCAGTAAAATAAGATTGGAGAAAATCATGTATCCAAAATGATCAATCAAATCTTTCAAAAAAATAGAAGGACAATTATCCGGTTTTGGTCTCTTAATACAAAAGCCATTTAAAGAAGGAATACATCGTTCAGTTCAAATGTTTATCTTGGATCCATCACCAACCTGCCAAATTAGCCTTTCCAACAAACCTCTCTTCCTACTAAAATATTTCTCCATATCCAAGAAGGATTGTTTCCCAAGCTAGCATGAAAAAAATCATTATGGGAAAAATAAATATCTTTCAAAATCTTACTCCATCTAGATTGAGGAGAAGTCAACAGAAGCCATGTAGTCTTTGCAAAAAGAGCTTCGTTTTTGGAGCTTTGTATCGCATCCCAATTTTGGAAGAACCAAAAGTGTGAATGAACATTCATATGAACCAACGGTTCATGTCAGGATCTCGTAAGACCGTGCCAACAATCTAAACCAAACACATTCCACATCATAATCAGAGATAATAAAATAAATAGTGGAAGTCTTTATTAATGAACTGAGTGTCTAATGTGGTAGATAAATATTTAACCAGTTATCTCAAAAAATCAAAACATAAATATAACAAACTATTATAAATCCCATAAGTAAAAAATAAAGACACTAAGGGCCCGTTTGATAAAACTTCTGCTTCTGGATTCTATGGATTCTGGCTCCGAGGGAGCCATTTTGGAGTAGAAGCGCGTTTGATAAGTCCAGTTAGATTCCAACTCCCACAGAGTGAACCGGATTCAGAATGACTCGAATCCAAAATTTTGGAGTCATAAATACTTGCTCCAAGCTGTTGGATCAACTTTTTAAGAGAAAAAAAGAGTCGACACTCATATGACTATCACTTGACCACCACCACCACCACCACAACCACCACCACAACCACCACCACCACCACCACCACCACCACCACCACCACCGCCACCACCGTCGCCGCCACCTCTACCACCACCACCACCGCCGCCGCCGCCGCTGCCTCCACCACCACCACCAATGCCACTGCCCACCACCCACCACCACTACCACCACCGTCGCCACCACCACCACCGTCGCCACCGCCGCCACCATCGCCGCCGCCACCTCTATCACCACCACCAACACCACCACCACCGCCGCCTCCACTACCACCACCAACACCACCGCCCACCACCCACCACCACCACCACCACAACCACCACCACCACCACCACAACCACCACCACCGTCGCCGTCGCCATCTCTACCACCACCACCGTCGCCGCCTCCACCACCCACCACCCACCACCACCACCACCACCACCACCACCACCACCGCCGCCTCCACCACCACCACCAATACCACCACCCACCACCACTACTACGACTATTTTTCTAGACTTCGATTGGAAGGATAGTGTGTTATCAAACATGTTTCTAATCCAAAGATGCTCTAAAATCCATTTCAGAATTGCGTTATCAAACAAGTTTCTACTCCAAAATAATCCTAGAGTAGCTTGGAGTAGAATCCAAATTTGAACCAGAATCCAGAATCCAGAAACAGAAGTTTTATCAAACGGGCCCTAAGAGGGTGTTTGGTAACACTCCAGAAGTTGGATTCTGACTTCTGGAGCATAAATAGAGTAGAAGCCTGTTTGGTAACCCGGTTCGGACTTCTGGAGAATCCATGAGTGAATCGGCTCCAAATGAGCTCTAGAATCCAATTTTTTGGAGCATCAAATGGATGCTTTTCGACTTCAGAGCATAATTTTGGAGTAAAAATCACCCCACACCACTACTACCACCAACTACCACTACCACCACCACAACCCACCACCCACCAACCACCACCCACCACCGCCACCACCCTCCACCACCCACTGCCACCACCACCACCACCACCACCACACTGCCACCACCCACCGCCACCTACCATCGCCACCACCACCAGCCACCGGTCACCAACCACCACCACCTACCATCGCCACCACCACCAGCCACCAACCACTGCCACCACCACCTACCACCACCACCAACTATCACCCATCACCACCGCCACCACTACCACTCCCCGTCGCCATCACCACCAACCACCCACCATCGCCACCACCATCCACTACCACCCACTGCCACCTATTATCGCCACCACCACTAGCCACCAACCACCACCACCACCACCCACCACCACCACCAACTATCACCCACCACCACCGCCACCACCACCCCCCCGTCGCCACCACCACCAACCACCCACCACCACCCCCACCATCCACCACCAACCACCGCCACCACCATCCATTACCACCCACCACCACCGCCACCACCCTCCACCACCACCACCCACCCACCGCCCCCCTTCACCACCACCTCCCACCCACCACCACCGTCACCAACCATCACCATTCACCACTAGTGCCACCATCCACTACCCCACCAACACCATTTTGGAGTTCATGACTAAATTAGGTTAACAAACATGTTTCTACTCCTATATACTCCTGAATCCTTTTGAAGTTGGAGTAGAAATTTGAACCAGAAGTAAGAATCCCAGAGTTGAAGTTTTAACAAACAGCTCTTAAGCTTAACCATGGTAGAAACACTTGCATGATGAATCATGCTCGTCCTCCACAGCTTCCACGTCCATAGTCGTCAAGTGTCTATACATTAACGCACTAATAAAATCTTCGATAGTAACACTTGCAACATCAGAAACTAAAAAAAAATGATGCACGCGAGGGTCAGCTCTCCAACATGAGCTCAGTGAGTGAATAAAACAATGCAACAAAATATGCATGCAGTCAAATTCATATCTTTGGGTCTAGTACGTATAAGTTTGTAAATATGCTATGGTAAGGATAGGCGGCCATATAAGGGTGTCAAAAATGGGCCCGGCCAGGTAGCATGGACCGAGCCGACCCGATATAACCTGAACCCAGCCCGGACCGAACCTTAATGGACAGGTTTCGGTCTCGGCTTATAAAGCCCGACACCATTTCAGCCCAAACCAAAACCAGACCGGACTAGCCCGTTAAGAAGCCCGAACTAGTCCGAACCAATAATACCTAATCCGAACACCGGTAAGGTCCATCCGGGCCCAGTTTCTTAATTTTAATGGTTTTAAATTTTGATGGATTATATTACACTGTTATAGTTTACTTCTTGATCCGAAAGATTATATGAATCTATAGTTGAAAAGAGTATGTTAATTGTTACAATTTACTGAATTACATGCATATAGAAATAATGATGCTAATTTTATAGATAGAAATAATAAAATAGACTATATATCTTACATATAAAATAGGCCCGATAAGCTTGATAAGCCCGGTCCGAACCGAACCAGTCTGAAATCACCTCAATAAGCCCAGCCCGATAACAAACCGACACCGGACCAGCCCGATAGTTATTGTGTCCAGCATAGCCTAACCCAGCAGCCAAACTCTTAATGGACATGTTTTGGGCTGGGCTTATAAAACCCGACACCGATTTAGTCCGGACCAAAATCGGCCAGGACCGGCCTGTTGACACCCTTAGGAGGCCACCACACCTCGATGCAGGAGAGTGTGAGCACGCCCAACGGATCACACACCACTGTCGCCCCACATCACCCACTATAGAATAGAGATAGAGCTAGAGTTTTCGGATTACACACCCCGAGAACCCCCCTGATACCCTACCCCATACCAGTACGTATGCCCCTACTGGCGAGGGCTTACAAACTAGGTTCGTGACTAACCAATCTTAGATGTCATCAAAGGTTTGTATCTGAGGCCTTACCTCAGCATCCCTCAATACGCCCATAGAGATAGAGCTAAGGCTTATTGGAAGAGCTTACAGCCACACACTGCGTACACCTCCCCTGATACCCTACGGCGTACTAGTTCTGTTTAGGTAATAGCCATACGACGATGTCAATGCAATGAACAGAATAGAGATAGAGCTAGAGCACCCAGATCACACACCGTCAGTACTCCTCCTGATACCCTACCCTAATCCAACACATTGACTACACACACAAGCGCATGCCTATTCCTATTATCATCATCATAACAGAATAAAATAATAAATAAAAATACATGAATAGGAATAACAGTTATTAGATGACATGTTACATGCACAATCAATATAGCATAACAACATACAGATCATGGCATCAGTCACATTAACAGAAAGTAGATGGTAGCTTGTTATTAACCAATTAGTTTAGGTCTTGTTTCCTCACCTGCGATTGATGTTTATTCTTCTTTTAAGCTTTGAAAATTACTTTGAACTAGTTGGAAACCTAAATAATTTATGAATTTATATTAGGGTTTGATTTCATTAAGTTACAACAGTCAGAAACCTTGTCTAGTCTTTAAAATATGCTTCCAGTCAATGACTAGTCGCATCAGTGGTCTCAGTTATACGTTGACCAGACATTGTGTGGTCGACTCTATGGTCACATATACTGTCGACCACTAAAGGGACTACATAAACCCTGGGACACTTCCTGAGAGTCCGTAGTCGACTCACTGGTCGCACTATGGTCGACTCACTGGTCGCACTATGGTCGACTAGTAATGCAACCACACAACCTTGAGGTCATGTTTTAGGCTTGGGCTTCGATCTGATCCTTTGGCTCAACACTGGGATCCATCTTAGGTTCATTCTACAGCCATCATCCCTTATTTAATTCATTCATTATAACCCTAATCATTATAGTCCTCCATACGAATTTAAAATCAACATATTAGAATCGAAGGCATAGCTTAAATCAGATTTCCTTGCAATAAATATTCCCAATCTCCAATCCTACTATAACTTAACCTTTTACAGAGACAAGATTCTTACCGTGGATCCTTGACGTAGTAGGTTGGAGATCCAATGGCACAAACCCTCTCTGCAAGGCTCCTTCTTCTTCTCTTTCTCTAAGTTTCCTTATTTTTCTTCTTCTTCTTCTTTTTCTTCTCTCTCTCTCTCTCTCAGCTCTAGGGTTTAAAATTGATCCAAAAGAGTGAAAGAGAGTAAAGGGACGTCCTCTATATAGAAAGAAAATTTTCATATAGAATTATCTCTCAATTAGGAGAGAGACCTCTTCAAATTAGGAAAGTTTTATAAACACGAAGCCGGTCCTGGGCTTAATCGATCGACTCACCGATTTCATAATCCATCGACCATACAATCCAAAATAGTCGACCACACAAAATCTAAATTTGACCGGTCGACCATACAAACTAAAACAGTCGACCACATAGTTTACCACACAACTAAATTTGACTGGTTTAACTGTTTTGACTGGTTTGTTTACTTGGTCTTGTGGTTTCTTCATACGGTTGATTCGTTTGGGCCGATTACAATGGGAAGATCAGTCATGACATGAGAACGTAAGGTTAGACCAGATTTGTGGCTTGTGGGTCTTACATTTTGGGTCCTTCAAGCCCAGTCCACCTTTTCCATTGGATTTGCACAAACGATCCCACGAGATCCAATGGATTCCTTTATTAGTATTACCATTTTTCCAAAAGAAATCTAAAGCAGCCTTCCTGATTGAATCATGATGATGAAATGAGAATAAAAATGTGAAGCAACATACGTTGATATAGGAAGAATGACAGATTTTAGAAGCACCTCTTTTTCAGCATAGGAAAGAAGATGATTCTTCCATCCTTTAAGCTTTTGAATTGCCTTATCAGTAGTTTCTTGAAATAAAAATCTTCTTAAAATTTCGAAATCTATTGGGCATCCCAAATATTTGGAAGGGCATGATCATTATAGGAAATTTTAAATAACCTAGAGAACTATCTTTTAAAACGGTTTGGGTATTTGGGCTGAAGGTGATACTTGATTTCTTGAAGTTAATAGATTGTCTAGAAATCTTACAATATTGATTGATGCAATCTTTAAGAGCCATGACTTAATGAATTTAACATTGGAAAATAACATTGCCTCCATGATCTCACTCTTCGAGTCGGATCACCTGCTGGTAGTAAAAGAGTTATTACTCTTCTAGTACGCTATTTGGCTGACAAGTGTCCTTTTGGGTTAACGGAGCTAACTTCCATTAGCTAAGGCTGTATTTGGTATTATTTTTGTTTTTGAATTTTGTTATTTTTTCAAAAAGTATTTTTCAAAACTATTTTTTTATCAAAAATAAAAAATAGTTTGATAACTATAATAAAAAATAGATTGCAGAATGAGAAATAGATTTGGTATACCTATGTTTAAAAATAATTTTTATAACTTTTATATATCCATCTAAAACATACAATGATATGTGTATAAAAATGAACATTTAACAACCACTCAAACCACTCAAGTATACATTACAGTCATGGATCATAAGAAATACTACTAATATAAACATTCCAATCCCTGAATGTAGCAATCCATGTACATTTGTGGAAAGAAAAATTCTTATATAAATGAGTCCATAAAAAAGAAGTCAGCAAAATGAACAGGTCCTTAGATTCATCATCTCCAATAGACAAGAAGTCTTTGGAAACATCTCCTTAAATTATTATGAGCCACCACCTTTAGATTGGATGAAATCATATGATGAAACAGAATTCACAAACAGACTTAGTAGAAAAAGCGTATTTGTTCACACATCAATTTTTACTTCGACAGAATTACAGGTAGCAACTGCAAACTTCTCTTTTACACCCAAAAAAAAAATCCTATAAACTTCTCTACAGGAAGCGTTATGGGTAAAGGAGCCGTAGGATGCATTTATATGGCAAATCATAAGAGCTATGCTCTTGATGGAGTCGATTTGAATCATGAGATTTGAATTGATTGTAAAATGTATGAATTCAAGAGAGCGGTATATGGTGGGCCAGTTCCAGGCCGGGCCAGAGATGACCATCCCATCGCACTTATTCTCTTTTCTAGGTTCGGGTGTGAATCTATGGAGGATCTCATGGATCAGGTTTGCACAACTTGCTTTTTTTGCTTAACCAGGTTTTCGTAAATGGGATTTTCTTCTTCCTTGTTTCTCAAATAAGGATAAAAAATAATGCATGAAGCAAAATAATTGAACAAGAAAGAGAGAGAAGGGGGGGGGGGGACTACCTGATCTTGAGCTGAGTTCATGATTCCGTCAGTCCATTGGGGTTCAAACTCAAAAACTTTGACGCAAAGAGAAGGTAGGGGAGAGACTGATTCAGTTCGTTCCTAGTCATTTGAGACGAAGACCCCATAAGCCATGGAGTGCTCGGGGATCACCAGAGTTGAGTCAAAGTATCAGCAGAGGGACGGCCCCAAGGCTTCTCTAAAAGAAGGGATAGGGAAAGAAGGAAGGAAGGTGGAGAAGAAGAAAGAGTATTGTTTTTATCCGTTATAATCCATGCTCTTACCCTCATTTTTAGATCCGTTGGAGATATTAAAAAAAAAAAAAAAAAAAAAAACACATGCAATTTAAAACTTGCTCAAAAATAGATTTAAAAATATTTTTTTGGCAAAAATCAAAAAGAGATTAAGACCTCTTGTTGAATTTGAACTTGTACAAAAATGATACCAAACACAATCTAAAATAATTTAATTTTTAATTCTATTATTTAGAAAATGATTTGATAGTTTATCGTTTACAATTTTTTAGTGGTAAGTAAATTGATTTGATTTATTCCACCTCCTATAACGACGAGTTCTATTTCAACGGAGCTTCATGGCTCACCCCATTAAAAAAATTCGTTTTTTTTCCCTTTTCTCTCTCTCCAACTCTTTTTTTTTTTTTTATTGGGATTTTGTTATTTTTTCCCCCTTTCGTCGACAGTAGATAATCAACAAATTTCAAAATTTATCACTACAGAGAAAACCTCCGAGTTTTTTTTTTGTATATTGGGGTTTTATTGGGATTTTTAAAATAATTAAATCTCTTTTTTAATCACATTATGAGTGCATGTAATGTGTAATCCATCATTAAAATAATTAATCTCTTTTTTAATCACATCTTCTCTATCAATCAAAGTGGGGGATTCACATTGTCTCCTCTTAGTGGTTCTGGGAGGACGCGACAACCTATCTCGGATGACCGCCACGTAGCTCTCAGGTGAATTCGAGACCCACGTCTGAGCCGACACCCCCTGTGGGCTTGGCTTGTCGGCTTAGTGTCGACTCGGACATGGGTCTCGGATTCAGCGAAAGCCACGTGACAGCTATCCAGGGCAGGTTGCTACTATCCTCCCAGAACCACTGGTAGGAGAGGATGCGGATCCCAAAGTGGGACTCCCTCTGACTCATCATTTCTTAGTTGAATGAGCTCTCTTTAGTGAAACTTATTCATAATGTTTGCAATCATATGCAAAAAATGAGGAGATGACAAAGATCAGTAAAGAAGTATTGTATACAATAACGAAATATGATTTTTGATTAAACAAGATTATTTTTTTCAAATAAAAAATTACCAATTTAATTCCCTCATCATTAAAATAGAAAATAATGGATAAATAAAATAAAAATTAAAATATCCAGAGAGATAAACTCTCAAATTGTTAAACTTACCATTAAAATAGGAAATGGAATTAAATCAAATCAATTTACTTATCCTTAAAAAATCATAACAGATAAACTTCCAAATCAATTACAAATTAAAAATAAAATTATTTTAACTAATGGAAGTTAATTCTATTAATCTCACACGACACTTGTCAGCCAAAGAACGTACTAGAAAACTCTTTCACTACCAGCAGGGGATCCGGACTCTACTCCTCTTCTCAAAGTCTCTCCTTCCCGCGCTTCTTTCTCCCAAGTCTCTTTTGCTTTCTATTAAAACCCTCTCATTGCTCCAAGAGTGCAATTTCTTGTTTTTCTCGACTGAGTCAACTCGTGTATAACTTAGGTGGGACCCTTCATAATCAGGATAGATGTCAATGGGGTGGATGGTGGCCCACAATTGGACTTGCCGACTTTCGTCTTTGTATTTTTTTTTTTTTAAGTCATTGTAATTCCCCCCTAAAGCAAAAGTTAAAAATGATAGAAAGATGCTCGCGTCCACACACAGCATCATACACCCTTATCACAAACCACTGGGAACCCATTCCAACGGGACCACTAAAAACTATGTTTGTGATTTGCTCTGTATATTTGAAACACATTCTTAAAAATGCATTATCACAGTGAAAAATATATTTTTAAACTAAGACGAGAATAGATTAGAGAGTAATGCATTTCCATTTTTGGTTCAAAATACTGAATGAATTAAAATGAGTTTCATGTTATTCTATGATTAAAGAAAGAGAATGCATATCAAATACCGTTTTTATAATTTTAAGACATATTCTTAATTTAGAATACATTCTAAAAATACATATCAAATATTTGCTAAATTTTACATGTCATGTAACTGGGGTTGTCCAAATGCTGGTTACCAGTTGAGAACTTTTGACAAGGGTATTATAGTAATTTTGCATGTGTATTGGACAATTGTGGGGTTGGCATTGAACCTGAACCAAAAAATCGACGGAAACTCTAATAAAAAAATTGAACCTAATGTATCAACCCAGTATTGGGTTTTTTACAAACCAATGAAAAATCAAAACCAGACTAGACTGACTCGTAAGACAATAAACCGATAAGAAAATTGAAAAAAAAAATCAAAAAATTGTCCTCCATTCTCCGAAACTGAACCTAAACAAAGGCATAATACTTCTTAACAGTTTGGTTTCGGACTGTGTTAGTATAAGACTGGATTTAAACCGAAACTAAACTGAACCGCTCACAACATCACTAGCCAGCTGGACCAGCTGATGTATAATGCTAACAAAAACGGGTAAACGGTGCAGATGAGCTCACAGTGATGTTAACCGTTTCCCACCCTTATTTGCTACTGTATTTAAAAAGTACTGATTCAGTGTCATGGATCCACTCAAAAACCACTCGATTAGAATCTTTTATTTAAAGTATAGCTTAGATCCAATGCATAGCTAAGATTCGAATCCAAGATATTTAAGGAAAGGGTCTACAATGATTGAGTACATCGATCACACCCAACAAAAAAGGGAATGTGGGCCCTGCGGAGCTCGCAAGTATAGGATAGGAAATGGAAATGAGCACACTTCCGTAAGGCCAAAGGACTGAAGGAGGTTTTCTTTTTCGTTCGCTTCGTTTGGTTTCCATAAACATTTCCTGATAACATACACACACACGGTGAGCGCTGAGATGCAATTCGGAAGACCTGGGTTTGGCCTTGCTTGTGTCACCAGATGACCAGGATATTTCCTTGTGTTGGTATTGTTTCACCATTGTATCTTCCTCTGCGTCTGCGGTTGTCCATATTTGCTCTCGACCGAGCACTCTAGGGCTGGATTCTGTGATCCTTCTCCCTTGCTTCTCCTTCCGGTAAGTTCATATATTTTCTTAATTCAAGATTTATGGATATCAGGAATCAGGATATGTATAATATATAACTTTGTTTATCCGACATGATTCTTTTGCTTTTTGACACAGAATTACCCATTTTGGGGATTGATGGATTTTCTCCAATCACTTTTTAAACTTTCTAGTCCCTGCGCTTTCGAGTTGCGATATGGTCGACGATCCTTTGGATTTTTAATTTGCTTTATTTTTTACAATTGGTTGTTATTTCGTCTTGATGTTAAAATTGATGTGTCTGGATAATTGGGGAATATGGAATTATTAGGTGGTTGTTGTTTGAGGGCGATAGGGGCCCGCCTTGGGAGTTATGTGGCTTGAATGGATAGAGCATGCTGAGTTTGTCCTGTCTTTCTAGTTCAATTGTTTTATGGGATTCGGTTTTGGTTTTTCATGTTATGTCAGAGTTTGATAATTCTTAGATGATAGTCGTAAATTTTTGAAATTTTTTTTTTCCCTCGTAGTGGTTTATAATTGTAGGATTATTAATTCATTGCTAAAGTTTTAGCAATTGGAGGTGCTCTGGTGGTACATGTCCCCCCCCCCCAAACTCCCTTCTTTTTTCTTCTCCGGACGAACAAAGAAAAAGAAAAAAAATCTTTTCCTGCCCCACTGTTTTGCAGGTGTGGTACTGATGTGTATTAATTTACTTCAGTTTCTTGTTTTATTATTCATACTAATATTCATACTAAAGTAGAACACATTAACACTTGTAGCAGCTAGTTCTGCAACGATTTTTTCCTTGATTTCCTCTTTCTGTGTTTCTTTATTTAATTTTTTTGGGTGGGGGTTATTTGGGAGGGAGTTTTTAGAGATCTTGGATGTCATTTTGTATTGGACTTTACTACATTAGTTATTTGTGGAACAGTATCTTTTATTTTTCACTGGAAGAAGTTCCATTTAATGATGGGTGGAGATGAGGAATATGATAGGGAGTTAGCTTTGAAGTAGAGAACAAGACATTTTGGAGTTGAAACTTTTGAACTTGGTATAAAGGTGGAAGTGAAGAGTTGGAGAGACTACAACAAATTATTCAATCATTTTGTATAGTTATGCTTTTATCATTTATATAGTTATTCTTTTACATAGCTTCGTGGTAGTTGCTGTGATTCCTGCAGTTCAGGTTTGTGATGAATGTCTGGTTGCCAAAGTTATTGGGGTTGGCTCTGTCTCCAATTTTTTGATGAAGTCTTTGGTTTGCCTAGAGTGGCCAGAATGATAATGGTTTAGTTGAAAATATCAAGGATGTGAGGTGCCTTACAAGAAAAAATGTCTTAAGTGTAATGAAGAATATCTAAGTAAAATTAAGGATGGGCATTATGTTTATGTTTGTAGTATACGTGTAACACCTACACCTTAATTGGTTCCTAAACACATTGGTAATTGAAGGTTCAATACTTCAATCTGATACTTAATATGAGAGAGGCATCATTTCCCTCTGATGCATATATCTCTTTAAAACAAGGGCTTGTACTGTACTCCATTGGAGGGAAACCATGGTCCTATCTGTCACCTGGTCCATCCATGGTAGGATTATTTTTTATAGTATTGTATTTAATAGCCAGTGTATGGATCAGAAGATGCCACTGAGCTTAGATGGCTTTTGTTTCTAAACTGAAAGTTTTGGTTCAGACTTTTAGTGGAGTACTACAGATATTGTTTTGATTCCACTGCAATTATGTATCCAAGATCATGCTGCATTTGTGTTAGGTAAAGTCCCTCTATGTGTGGCAGATTGCCCATTCTCTTTCCTTGTGATCATCTACCTCCTGAAGATATTCTTGGGTCAGACCAAAGTGTTCTTCACTCGTCTAATGTCTTAGCTGCAAATTTGGCTTGAGCTAAAACTTTTGTTCCACACTAATGTTTTGTTCAGCATAGACTATGACTTAATAGGGACAACTGTCTCTGAGAAACTGGCGTAGGCTACGCAAGTGTGCTCTCTCTATGATGCAATAGCAATATCGTGGATGGATCGATACGAGCCGATTTGGCTACCCAAGTCAAACCTAAACAGGCTCAAACCCAAACCAACCTTTTGGTCTGGAAAGGGTTGGTAGATGATTAATTAGAATAGGAAGTTCAATATTATGTTTCTTAATTTATTATTTCTGTTTTAGGTAGGGATTTTATTCCATAGAGATTAGATATTATTTAGTTTCTAAGTTTCTATCAAATAGTTTAGGAAAATTTTATCTTTAAATAGAACATGTAATACGGTTTATTTTCAGAATTGAAGTTTGGAATAGAATGAAGAATTGATTTGGTAAGCCACGGGCAGAAGTTTTGAAGCTTTCTCTCTTTCTCTCCTCTCTCTCTATTTCGTCTTTGTGCACTGACAAACCCAACCAGATCTGTCTTCCTTTCTTCCCCTTCTTCTCTTCCTCTCCCTCTCTCTCTGTTTCCCCTTCCTTCTTCCTAACCTCCCCTGTTCTGGGCGGTAATCCGAGCCCCAACAACCACCATTGAATTCCTTCGATACCAATCAGTTCGAGCCAAGATTTGGGAACTTAGTTTGCCTTCCTAAAGCAACCCAGCTCCTAGGTTCTCATCCCCATCAAACCCCCCTGCTGTGAGAAAGCACTTTGAAGTCAAACCTGCAAATTTTCTTGCCGCCAGATTCTGATTTCAGAATTTCCTGCACAAAGAATCTGTCTTGTTCTTTGGTTTAATTTGTTGGATTCAGCAGGACTATGAATCAACAACTCTTCCTCCAAATTTCAGATCGACCAGAGCTATATTGAAGGAGCTCTCCTCTTTCATTCGAAACTGGTTTCCGCCTCTTTCTTTCTGTCGTGAGCTTGAAGAAATAATATTTCATAAATTATAAAATGGTCCCTTGTCTTTTATTATTTCTTCTAATTGATCCTTCTTCATAATTTATTTCCAGATCACCCTATTGGCTAAGAATTGTTGTTACTTTGGTCTTAAGGTTCTGTTTGGTTTGTTAAGATATTGCAAACTTCTGATTTATTACAGAACTGCCGTTACTGGTTGAGTTTTGGGTTTATTTACAATTCTACCACTGTTTGTTGAATCAAGCTTGCATATTATTTGGGTGGGTCCACAGCGAATCTAATTAGGGTTTTCTCAACCCGGATCCCGCATCACTCTATATCTTTCCTCCTGACACACTCTCTCCTCTCTGCCCCTATATTGATGAACTGTGTTATGTGCTCCCCATTGGCTGGCTCTCTCACCCTGGCAGCTTAGAGAACCCTCAATCTACTTAATAATTGGAAAATCATAATATGTGCATGCGGCTCAGAAATCTTCATCAGTCTGCTATTTTCTTCATGCCAGGGTTTGTATTTGCTGCTGAAGGTTCTCGTGTTGTGTCCATTGTTATATATATATATATATGACATCTCTACTTTAATTTGCACCCGAAATGATTTTTGTTTCTGCTATAGACTGTAGTGTTCTTGCGGTATAAGTTGAATATTTCATTCCCTGAGCTTGGTAATGGAATTCATTCAAATACATTGTCATTGTTGGTGTGGAACCTGGCTTGTCTTTACCTTGGTTGTTCTCACATTGTTGATGGCAGGATTCTTTTTTAATATGTGCTGTGTCTATGCTTCTTCCCATAGATGTGAAATCTGGTAACCCTTTTGGTTTGTCGAGCTTGAAAATTGAAACGAAGGTGGTGGAGCTTGGAAATTGAAATAAAGGTGGTGGAGCTTTACTCTCACTGGGTATTGTTATAGTAGAGGTGAATATTACACTCTGAAATAGTGTCACGTTGATGAGCATCTGAAACTGGCTGGCATCCTTGATACATGGAAAGGAATGGAGGAACGTCCTACTTTTCCCATACAAGGATCAGGTCCAAAGCATCGTAGTAAACTGGGAGCATCTGGAGCTGTCTCCTTGTCTTTGCCAGTTCCACCCATACCCCTAGAAGAGAAATACCCAAAATTTCCGGACTCCCAACAAGTTTCATTGGAAAGTGAACTGATGACAAATCCCATGGCTCCACGTGGATCACTGGTCACCAATAATGGTGTTGTGGGGCACATATTTTCATCAGACTCTGGATTGTCCTCGGATCTCCAGTTCTCTTCTGTTTCACCCCATGAAAGACATTCTCGAAATGCACCTTTCATTTCCCAGTTATCAAATAGTGGAGCATCCCTGCCTTTATCGCCATCTTCTCATTCAGGACCATTTCATTCTAGGGTATTGAGTCAATATTCTGAAGAAAACCATGATGTTTCCTGGTGTACAGATCCTTTGCCGTATCTTGATTATCCTTTGCAGGAATGGACAGACAACCTTATTACCGATGATAATACTTTGGGTGCTAACTGGATTGAGCTTCCTGATGACAACAATACTGTGGATCCTGAACCAAAGGTTAGTTACTCTTTTATTTGTCTGACAGAGTTGTGTATATCTGGAAAAAATGTATTTTCTATTCTTATTTGAGAAGGAAAAATAAAGTGAGAAACCATTTGCAGAAGTTATATCTTTCCTTCTTTTTCTTTTTTGCTTTTATTTAGGAAGTATACCAGGTACCCAAACCATCTTCAAATTTCTCAGTGCCCCAGCCCCAAGTCAATCAGCAGCTTTCTGTTCCTTCTGGAGAACTTTGCCCAGTTGCTAGTCCCCCTTCCTCTGTCAATGGTGCCCCAACCAAGCCACGTATGCGTTGGACACCTGAACTGCATGAACGTTTTGTAGAAGCTGTTAATCAGCTCGGTGGGAGTGAAAGTGTGTAATCTGTGTTTCTTGATTTTATTTCGGCTTGTCGAATGGTGGCCACCTCCTGTGTTGATTTCTGGGTTTTGATCAACAGGAGCTACTCCCAAGGGTGTGCTAAAGCTCATGAAAGTTGAAAGCTTAACCATCTACCATGTGAAAAGCCATCTGCAGGTATGTAAATTGGAATTTCTCATAGGTTTTCACAGTTGCATTAGTTATATTTAGTAAATTTTAACTTGAGATTCTGCTCTTTGGACGACAGAAGTACAGAACAGCCAGGTATAGACCAGACTCATCAGAAGGTAAATAATTACTGTCTATTTGTTTCCTTTTGAACTTTTGTTTTCCTTTTCTAACTTCATACATTGTTCTTGAATTTTCTTCTTTTTTCTCTTCAGCCTGGCAGTATTCTTTGTTCTATGTATTGCAATTTAATATTGTACCTTCTTTTGCTGCTTCTTCTTCTTTTTTCTTTTTTTTCCCTTTTTTAGTTTTCCTCTCCTTCAGAAGTGGCTTCTATATAAATCCTATAGCTATTATCTTACTTTCTCTGATTATAAAAAACACTCTTGTGATCTGCTCAGTTTTTAATTTAGTGAGACATTAAGACATATCGTACGAAGGAAATGACATGAGAATTCATTCTGAAAGGGGTCTTTCTCTTGTTTATGCAGGAACATCTGAGAAAAAAATAAATCCGATCGAGGAAATGTCATCTCTAGACTTGAAAACGTAAGTTCCTGATTACCTTTTTGTTTATCAAAACTTTTTTTATAACCATCAGAAGTATTGTATGCCAATATCACAGCATGGTGGCCTGAATCAAAAGTCTGGTCTAGACATGTCACTCTTTGCCAGATTGTTAGATAAGGAGTTTGCTGGCCTAGGCATCTAGATGGATGCAGTTCAGGCTGGAACCTGGAAGTTGAGGTCCTTGCCTCTAATACTATGTGACGATCTTTGAGGGACTCCATTTGTTGTCTGGCCCTATCTCTATTATTTTGGCTTGTGGAATCATGGGGTAAAGCTGTCACTTGAACCTAACTGACATGTGAAATATTGCTCTAATGCTCCTTTGACTTTGAGAAATGTAGGTGCCTAAGTAGCGGGTACAGGATTCTGGTATCCTTAATCCCCTAGTTGGGCTGTCCAAGGATTCTGGTATATCCTGGATCCCGTCTGAGAAGAACTACCTAACAGTTTTCATTGTTTGGGGACTGTCAAATATTCTTCATCGGTCAGGTGTTGGGAAAGCTCTGGTCTGGGCCTATGCCAGGTTTTCCTATAGTCAGAACAAAATAATTTGGGGTCACTGACCTATCCCCATCCTTTGGGCTTCGCCAAAGCACTCAAATTACGAAGATCACAGAAGAGATCTGACCTAGATATTCAACCAAGTTGAGACAATTTTGGGTTTTGCAATTAACCGGTTATGTTTAAGAGAATATTCAACAAGGAGTTTGAGTCTGAATTGGTGACTAACAATTATGGGAATACAATCAAAGTTAAAATGCTTATTATTTGATGGGTTGGAAGTAGAGAAGGATGACCTTTTGTCTTGTATTGTCTATAATAAATAATCATAGTAAAGCTCACTATTGCAGCTATTCATTATCTTCTTGAGGAAGGATTGATGTTATGGTCAGGTTTTTGTGTCCAAAGAAAGGCTGGGAAGCATATCCAGTGGTGATCAGATATATCTTCGAGAAGGTAAGTTTGGAGGTGTGAGAGCCTTGCAAGTGGTAGGAGCATCCTGAGCTGCCATCTGGTGAGTATTTTTGGATAGCAGGGAAGACGTGATTACCATGAATAAGATCCATACATGCAGATCTAATAAACAGAAAGGAGAGATGGAGGTTTTGAATAGAGTTGTAGGAAATGTTGTCAAAGATTGGCTGGGTTTTTAATGGGATTCTAGTCACTTAAGGAAGTTTGGTTTTAGAAAACCAAATAATTTCCAGAATCATAGGTAAGGAACAATAAACCAGATTTAAGAGAAGACTCAGAAACTTAGTCAAAACAGCTCAGAAAAGTCTGAAATTCTGGTTCAGTATTTAGTTTAAAGGGGTAATGGTCCTGCAAAGCTTGAAGAAATTTCTTACCCGAAATCGATGGAGAATGGGAGAATAGAGATATCAGGAATCCACCTGATCTCTAGCTGGAA
The DNA here is from genome assembly GCA_028583415.1 of Protea cynaroides. Lineage (NCBI taxonomy): Eukaryota > Viridiplantae > Streptophyta > Magnoliopsida > Proteales > Proteaceae > Protea > Protea cynaroides. The sequence goes on from CM053275.1 coordinate 15,128,463, forward strand.
TCCACAAGCATCACTCCTGAATCCACAAGAGTAAGGTCTGAAATCAACAGAACCAGCAAAGCAACAGCTTCTATTAACTTGAAAATTGATTGGTAGGGCTGTAGCTCTTTACACTTTTTTTTATAGAATAAAGCAAAGCTGTCTTGGATTCAAAATAGGAAAGAAGGAGGGTGGGAGAAGAGAGAGAGAGAGAGAGAAGGGGGGAAGAGCCTGTGAAACTCCCCCTAATTGCAGGTGGAGAGTCCTAAACTGACTGAACTGATTCAAATGAGAAACAAAATAGATGGCAAACAGGATTATATTTACAGTAAAACTAATCCAGCATGGCTAAGCAACTTAATAATCAATGAGATTAAGAAAATCCAACTCCCAAAACAACCCCATGATTGGAGATTCCTGGATGAATGAGATCTGGAACCGCAGGACCAGAATTGAACCCCAGGAAATTGGTTAAAATTAGAAACCGCAGGCCTAAGATAGGCCAGCTTCTTCAAGCTGCTGCAGCTCTTCCTTCCTCTGTATTTGAATGGAGCCTGGATTCTGCATCAGTCTTGGACCTCTTGACACCAGGGGCCAGCAGCCTGAATAGTCTGACAACCCGATCCCTAGGTCTTGTCAGGATTTTTATGCAAAAGGACCACCGAGTCTTGGAAGTATCCAAACAGTTTAATTGCCTAGCTCAATGTTTCACGAAAGCACTGCCTGTTGGTATTCCCTCATCTGTTGCATGTGGCCTGCGGAGACTGGGTAGTTTGATGAATCAGATTCTTGAACAATGGTTAATCTGTGGGAGATAAATGATGAACCTGGTCAAGTTGTTTGGGGCTAAGTTTGAGGTTCTAATGGTTTTCTTGTGGTTGGCCCTTTCTTCTGAGGGTTTGGTTGCTTTTTAGCTGTGTTCCATATCTGTCAGGTCTTCCCTATTCTGGATTATGTATACTCTAGTCAGGGTAGGGTTAAGAATTAGAGGGGTTTAGAATATGGATAGGATTTACTCTAAAATTTACAATTAAACAGACATGCCGAATAGGAATCAATTTTAAATTTGAGGAATTTTTATATCCACCCAACCCTCCAGAGATGAAATGCTATCCTGTACACCCGTGTTGCATCATTTTGGTTTGTTGTTGTTGAGTTGACATACATTGTTGTGACCCTTACTAACAGCTCGAGTTTTTAAGATAAACAGTCATAACATGGTATCAGAGCCAGGAAATTCGATGTCCGATCCCTTGTAAGTGTAAGACCCCCTAAGTGTAAGGTATTTTTGTGTTATGTGTTGTTGTGCCCCTATGCATTGTTCCCACTTGGTGCATGATGGCGCCACCACGTAATGATGTCATGTGCAGAGCTGTGTGTATCTGGATTTGCTTGTGCGGAGGTTGTTGTTGTATGTTGATTTACATTGTTGTGCTTACTAAACAATTTGAGCTTTTAGGATAAGCATTCCAAACACCCGTAATAATAATTCTGAAATGAGAGAATTAGAATTCTCTCAACAATATGCTATGATAACCAAAAAGTACAAGGCATTAAATCTGAACTTTAATGGGAATTTGTAATGTTTCACCTTTTATTCTCAGGGTTACTTTTGTCTATTTAAAAAAAATTTCAACAACTAAAATGCTCTAGAAAGGGGCTGTAATATATATATATATATATATATATATATATATATATATATATATATATATATATATATATGTTTTATGGGTTTTACTGTTATAAAAATTGGACATTGTTATCCTTCTCCTGATTCTTCTATTGATGGGTTTTCCAGGTATTTTCCCAGAATTATATTGAGAGAAACCAACTGCTATATGCAAAGCACAACACCGGGTCAATAATATCAATCCCGTTGGTTCTAAACTTTTGATGTTCTCTCAAAAGTCTTTACATAAAGAAGCAGAGAAAAATGAAAGTTCTTTCACCTTGTGGGGAGCCTTATAAGCTGGTTCAATGTATCCCTCAAAGGGCCTACTGTTGTGCCTAGGATGTCGAACGGTTGATTCGGTTTGGTCGGTCTTATTTGTTTTCTTAGCATAGATCAGGCCAGAACAATAACTAGTCAGTCGGTCTATAAAATCTAAACCAAAACTGATAGCCATTGGTCAAGTCATTTTCAGGTTTCCCCTCATCCTTTGCACCTTCAACTCACACCATAAGCACCATTACCTCTCACTGGTGCGTTGTTGATGTTATATGTTTATTGCTGGACCACCTTTGCATTGGTTTGATGAAACTAATCTGGAGTTTAAAATCTTTGCTTGCTTTAAGGAAGGTAATGAGCATCAATCAAAACTAATTGATACAGATTGGGAGAGATCTGCAAGTGGTGGGCAATAGAGACGGAGCGAAGAAAGGGAAATAACTAGGGCTGGTCAGTGGCTGTGAACAGTAATCGGAGAATAGTGACTTAGAAAGAAGAAGAAAAAAAAAAGGAAAGAAAAGAGAGGGGATCCTGGGGAAGAAAGGGACACCAATCTCAATCTCAAAATAAAATTAACTTTAATTCATCCCTTCAAATCTTGTTGCTTATGGAGCCTTACATTGATTATATTGGATAGGAAATATAAAAAAAGAAAAGAAAAGTAAAAACAGTATAGGAAACATTCTCCCACGCAAGTTGGGTCATAACATGACCGAATTCTAGTCTCTATCTTAACTGATCTTATCTAACTAAAGACTTAAATAAAACTGAATTTAACAAGGAAAGAAGATGAGATAAGTGAATAAAATCCTAATCTCATACCTACGTATGGACTTATGATAAGATTCTTAAAATTTAGGAATTCTAGAACCTCAAGCCCTTAACTGTAAGGAAAAACACCTAACTAACCAAACTCTTAAAGTAAGAAAAAAAAGCTAGGAAATTGACAACTAAAAAAAGACTCTAACTAAAATTATCACTTTAGTAACTAACCTTATCACTAAAACATGGGGCCCACTACTAATTAAATATCTATTTTATACATCCGATTACAAAAGATAAACCCAAAAATTGAAGCCCAACCAAACCTAGTACTAAATCCTGGCCCAAATTTAAATAGAGCCTTAAATGTGGCCTGCATTACTAATTCTCTGGAAGATTATTTAAGGAAAGTAAGGAGTGTCAAAATTATTCTCTGCAACATTGTTTAAGCACTTTCCAAAAGAACATCCTTCGCAAGGTCTCATGAAAAGCCTGATATTTAGTGGATTTTGCCAACTTGGATAAAATCATCAATTTTTAATAAATCGAAGTTATTAACCAAATAGGTTTATTGATGATGCACTCAGGGCATGTGCCAAAGTCTGGTATATACCTTGTTGAGAATTTTTCTTAAGGACATGAGATTTTATCGAGGATCCAGCTGACACTTGAGGCTTTTGGTCAGGACCTGCAATGAATAAAGACTTAGTCAAGTGTGAGTATCTGAAGCCTAAGGAGTTCTGTGCAGTTCTGTTGTTTAATGTTGCAATGGATTCCTCTTCCCTTGTGGCTAAGTTCTCTTGTAATTGGTCACTGATCAAGAAACTTATGAAATCGCATGCCACTCACTTCTTTGAAGATTTAGTTTTTATGTATAACCTATTTTTAGGTATGAAATTTTCCAGTTCTTCCTGTTTGAGCTTGTACAACCAAAAAGTTCTTGATCATGCCGTGCACCATTAATTGTTGAATTAATTTGATGAGTTCAGTTTAGAATTTCTGACTGGGTGACCTGATTTGGAAAACAGGGGTATTGAAATTACCGAGGCATTGCGACTACAGATGGAAGTTCAGAAGAGATTGCATGAACAACTGGAGGTATGGATTTTTTTTATTGATGATGTGCTAGGCTGGTATATATTGATTTTTGTTCAAACATAAATAGTTGACTTAATTGGACTCATTGGGTCTATTTCTGGTACTCTGGTAAAAATTTTATGGCATATGTGTCATTTTCAAGAAACATCTTGCTCTGACATTGGTAGAAAAACAATTTTAGAATTTTTTGGAACAAGAAATGATAATGATTTTATTAATTCAAAACAACATACTATGGATATGACTGGACCCTAGGTTCCACTTAACAGAAGTAAATTACCTCAAAGTGATAGATGAACCGTCATATAATGACCCTCTGGATTCTCTGTTAGTAGCAACGCAGTCAGCGAGATTCCCAAGCTAGGATTGTGCCAAAAAAATCAGTTCAAACTATCAACCAAGGTCTGTGCCTCCATCAAGAAGTGAGAACCAGCTCATCTTCCATTGATCTATCCACAATGGTTCAGAGTTTCCTTCCACCACAAGCTTCTAGGAACCTAATATTTGTAAATTTTGAGTCCTACAGCGTTAAAACTCTTGGGGCTCCTTCTTAGGAATGGGTACTTGGAAGATGGAATTCATTGTCTTGTTTGTACTATCTTCCTTCAAATTCTTGGAGTACTTGAATCTCATCATGTTAGAAATAGACATGACGTTACACCACCATGATCTAATGGTTATCCTTGTTATGTATACTAGTTGAAGTCATTGCTCTAGATTTGATATGTGGGTTTATCAGCTGATTCAGCTCTGAAACGTATTCCAATTTTTTCTGCACCTCTTGCAGCATATGGATATTGGGGATATGCATCATCAGACCAACAATTATCAAACTGTTTTAACATCATCATTAAATATTGATACTGATGTCCCCTCGAAGAAGCTGTTATTTATATTGTTCTACTATTTTATGTGCTTAAAAGCATTACAGCAATTCGTTTTCATGATTTGCTGGTATGGCTGTCTAGCTTATGTATACTGTATGGGTGGACAATGTTCAGTGTCCCTTATTTTATATGTTCAGAAAAGAGAGAGGAAAAGATAATATGCTCAGGGAGATGTAAAGTTTGTTTATTGTTCCTTTTGGTTCTCAAATACATTAAATGCTAGCCTCCATTGACATCATAGTTGTCAAGGTGTTGCCTAGGCGTCCAGGTGCCTTGGAAAATAGGTTGCCTTGGTTGCCTAGGTGGGCTCCTTGGGCATCCGTTTGGCTTCCAACGGCTTGGTTTACCTTGGCGCCTTGACAACTATGATTGGCATTCCTTTTGCAAATGTTTTCTTGAATTGAGATCTCTATTAAATGGTCAATGCTTAGCCACCATTTGTGATTGTTCTTTGAAGCTCTAGTGTTGAGTCAGCCATAAAGATTTAGAAGGAAAATAATCTGTTACCTAGAGGACTGATTCATGTGGATTGGTTTATATTACTGTATCAGGTCTATTGTTTTAGTCACTATAACAAAATAGATTATTCCCTAATCAGTTCTAGCAGTAACATCAGTCACTGAGCTCAGTCTCGATCTCATCCATTCCAGACGTAAGCTCTGTTCAATATCTCTGTTTACTGATCACCGCGTCTATATTGTAAATATGCAGTGACGAATAATCCAGCCAAAGTAATAGGAATTAGACCTAACATGATTCCAAATAGAAAAACTTCAGCGATTGTGAGAACCATAATGAGAGTTCAATCTCTTTCAAACCCTTGCTTTCGGCCTCAACTTTGGAGGTCTGAAATCTTACTCGTGGGCAACCCAATCTGCAAAGTCAGCCCAAAAAGAAAACCTGTCTAAGTCAGGACATTCGATCCAGTTTCAGATCTGGGTATACTCTACCACCAGAATCGAATTGCAGGAGATTGTGGCAACTTATTTCTTGATTTTGGGTTCTGTTGGTAAGTGCAATCAAGAGAGTTGGCTGTTGCGATATGCGAGTCAAACCGAGGCCCACCGAGAGAGTTCTCTGCCTCTTTGTGAAACCTGGTTCCATCACTGGGATTTCCTCTTATCGATTTGAGGTTAAGGATAACACTGTTTAGGTAATTACAGAAAAGTCCCTGTTTGAAAACATTAGTTTAGTTTCAGTCCCTTCCTCTTATTATTTCTTGAAATACCCTTTGATGGCAAAGAGGGTTCAAAGCAAGTCAAATTAACAAGCCCTCTTTGCTACAGGATCTTAATTCAGTCCAATACAAAAATCTGCAGAGAAAAGTAATGAAGAAAACCACTTATCTTGAAATCTAACCGTCAGAATTAGATGAAACTTGGTATGGATGACCTTGGTAATAATTGTGAACACCCTTCCAAATATGAAGACAATCCAATTAGAGTTGAAGGAGCTACAAGCTCTGGAAGTTGGCTGTACCTGGTACCGCCAGATCTGGAAAAGTTTTTTATAACCCTGGATTTACTTTGTAGTAAAACAGCAAGGATATAAGAACACTTTTATAGGAGTCAAGTCGTCCAAACAGATTAGAAGAGTAATAAACAAGTAGTAGAATCACAAAGGGAATCAGTTCGGTTGAGTCTCACAACCTTGGGGACTCAACCAGAAAAAATAGGAGCTTTACTCTTTTATTTTTCTGGAAAATCTCTAAACCACCAGCCAGCTTCTACTCCTCTTATTTATAATGAAAATCCTTACAATTAAAATAGGAAAGAGATAAAACTACTAAAACTAAACCTCCTTATAACATAGAAAGGTTTTAATACAATGGAAAGAAAATTTTCTAAATCTGAAAATAGGAAAGTGAATACTTGGTCTCCAAGTAATTGACACTTACTATCAATCTATCCTAAATATTAGGAAACAAACTAAACAATGAAATTAGGAAACCAACTTTTAGGAAAGAACTAACAAAGGAATGAAAAATTTGCTGCTGGTACTGTTCACGTGAACAGTGTGGGTTGGTCAGCCAATTGGGCCTGGCCCAATTTTGGAAGGTTCTTCTTTCGGCCCCTTCTAGAGTAGACTTGGGATGCATCACCCTTGTACTTAACTTCTGCTTCCAGTATCATCCTTTTGGTCCTAAGGTTCTATTAGCTTGACTCAAAAGGGATATTTGAGAGTGCTGATTATTAACAAAACTGCCACTCCTCCTAGTCTTGAGTTATTTACTGATTTACCACTGGTATTGCTATTTGAGTATTCTATTACTTGAGTGGGGCCAAAGCGACCCAAATTGGGTTTTCCCGACCCGGGTCCTCATCAATTGCTGTTTCTTCCTTTTTAACTACCCATGGCCCCTTGAACAATGTGGTAGTTACCAGTTTGCTAGTAGGGTCTTTTTTTTTTTTTTGGGGGGGGTAAGTAAATGGTAGTTTGTAGTACGGGGGTCTCTATTCTCTTTCTAATGGTTTGTTTGTCTTTCCACGATGTCCCAATTAAATCTGCATACCTCATAACTTTGACCAACCGTCAGATTGACTTCAAATTTGGAAATTTTGTTCCTATTGTTATTCTACATTCCAACAGTGGTTTGCTATTGGGTGCTTATTGTTGCTACCGGCAAGGGTGATTGGAGGTTATTTTATTGGCTTATTTGCCGCTGCTCTTGATTTATTGTGTTACTCATCCTTCACGATGCTGCTTCTTGTTGTTGCCTTATATTGCTCATCTGTCCACATGGAACTCCACGTAAGGGGGAAATGGAGCCTATGTGCTCCAAATTATTATTTGCTCGTGTTGGAGCCTACTACCTTCTAGTACCTGGTTACTCACTTACTACTACTTAGTTTCTTATTTGGAGCCTATTACCTACTACTATCTGGTTGCTTATTTGGAGCATATTATATACTACCACCTGGTTGCTTGCCTACTACTACCTGGTTGCTAGCCTATCACTACCTAGTTGCTTATTTGGAGTCTACTACCTACTTCTGCCTAGTTGCTCGCCATCTACTACCTGGTTGCTTCTATGGAGCCTACTACCTTATTGCTCGTGTTGGAGCATACTATCTGGTCGCTTGTTTGGAGCATACTATCTGGTTGCTTATTTGCTCATGTTGGAGCCTACTTGTTGCACGTAATGCAACCTACTACCTATTGCACATGATGCAACCTTTACTACCAGTTGCATGTGATGCTACCTTACTACCTCTTTGTTTGTGTTGGAGCCTACTATCTTTTGCTCATGTTGGAGCCTACTTTCTTTTTCTCGTGTTGGAGCCTATTACCTTTTTGATCATGTTAGGGCCTACTACCTCTTTGCTCATGGAAGAGCTTATTATTACTACCAGTTGCATAAGATGCAACCCTACATGTGATGCTGAACTATAGGGTCTGCAGCAACCTGAAGCCGCTACTTGGTTCTCAGTGATCTATATTGCGCTATTATCTGCTGTTACTACTATACTTGTTTTACTTGGGAAGAACCTATGCTGACTAGTGTTCGTGACTTGTATTGCTTTGTATGTTCTTGACATTCCAAGCTGGAGCATGTTCCAGCTTGAGGGGTGAGTGTTACAAATATTGAATTCCTATCGTGCCTAACTAGTTGGCAGTAGCAAGCAGTGTGGTGTGCAACTGCGTGGAGAGATAAAGTTTGACTTTTTCCTTCTTTGCTTTTATTATACTTCTGATCTCACAGTGTAACTAGGGCTCCATCTTCTGTTGACATTTGGAGATCCTGTCTCTCTATGTAACTATCCCGTCTCTTTATGTAAGTTGGACTCCCTCTCATGTTGACATGTGGAGTCCTACTATTCTGTCTTTATCTTTTGTTACACTACAAATAAATACTGCAAGGAGAACAAACTCGCATTGATTCTCTCTCCCTTATCTCCATTTTTTCCATCTTCTATCCTCTCTTTTTTTCTATTTTGATAGTCACAATGGCCAGGCACACATGCACCTTGTGTAACTGCAATTTCGTTTTGGTTATTGTGTGACATTAGATAAACATTTGCGCCAGGGTGGGAAGTCCTGCCATATTGTTATGCTGCAATGTTGAGCTAATTAAGTCATTGGACCCTGCTCATATGGTCTCTACTTGTGGTACTTTGAGGCATTGTTAGGATTATTTTGCCAGTGATTGATTTGTCCATGTATGGAGGCTTCGGATGTCCCAAAACTCTCTGCTTCATGTTCTTGTTATGATAGTATTATTGCATATGCTTTAGCACATAAATGAAAATGTCACTTTTGACCCTATGGAGGCTATCCACTATAACCTACATGTAGAATGTCAAGAATAGGTCTATTCTAATCTCTTTCATGCCATTTCTGAATTAGATCCAAAGAAACCTACAGTTGCGTATAGAAGAACAAGGCAAGTATCTACAGATGATGTTTGAGAAGCAATATAAAACCACCAGTGATAAGCTCAAGGCCTCTTCACCCACTCCGGGTGATCCCGCTGCTCCCTCATCAGATGCTGTGCCACATTCCCCTCCCAAAAGTGAAGTGGAAACCCCAGAGAAGGATTGTGCCAAAACAGCAAATGATGCTATTGATGCCAGTGCAGTCCTACATGAGAGTTCCCAGAAGTCTGGTGGGAAGCGAAAGGCACCTGAAACCAGACCAACTGAGGATCTTGAACCAGCTGCCATTTGCAAGTCTAGTTCCCCATCCACAAAGCATGCAAGAGTAGATGACACATCAATCTCATCTGCTGAATCTCCATCCGACTGACAAGCTTATATTGCTGATACTGCTGCTTGTTAAGACATGATGAGCATGGGCAATCAGGATCTCATTCACAAGGGGGAAACTGTGCTGATGGACACTGGGCATTCGACCTTGAGCTACCCTCCTGTCCAACTTTTGAGTAACTAGACATGGGCAATAGCATGTGCTTTAGTTTCAATCAATAAAAGCAGAGTATCACTTTTGATTTTTTTTTTTTAATCAACTTCCTGACTCATGCTCTTGAGGGTACAGAGACCTGGTGTTGGAAGACGGATGTAATGTATATGTCCATGAAGAGAAGTATTTATTGCAAGAAATCCTATGGCCTCAAAATGTTATTAAGGTTTTAGTAATGAGGGTCTTGATGTGATTCGTCCAGCTAACCCATGACCACTAGTGTTTGCCGAGTTGTCTTTTAAGCACTTACCCAATTTCCTTGAATTGTCTTACAGCCTATTTTATGGAGGGATGCAGATGCATCAACCTCTTATGAGTGTGAGAAGTGGGGCACACCTTTCTTCCAAGTGCATCAGCAACTCTTTACTTCCAGTGGAGCCTTCCTGTGATTTCCATAGATAACCTGCCCTCTTCACAATTTTAAACATGTTAATTGAAAAGGCATTCCAAAACCCGACCCTTCCAACCAAAGTCAACAGGAATCAGACCAGCTGATCCATGGGTTGGTTGAGTTTTCAGCCGGTCATCAAGGGTCTGTTTGATAAAATTTTAGATTTTGGATTCTATGGATTCTCACTCCCAGGGAGCTATTTTAGAGTAGAATTGTGTTTGGTAAGTCCAGTTGGATTCAAGTTCTCACCGAGTGATCCGGATTCAAATTGACTTAAGAATCCAAAATTTTGGAATAAAAAAAAATAAGCTGTTTGTTTTTGAGTAATTTTTGGGAGAAGAAAGAAAGTAAAATAGAAGCTCTTATCTCTTACAGTCCTTTCTTTTTCACAAAACAAAGGTTTGACTGCTGCCACCGCCTACCACCACCTCCACCTCTGCCACTACCACCACCCACCACCCATCACCACAACCATGGCCACCACCACCACCCATCATTACAACCATCACCGCCGCCACCACCACCACCACCACCACCCACCACCGCCACCACCCATCACCACCACACCACAACCCACCATCGTCACCACCCACCACCACCCACCATCGCCACTATCCAGCACCCACCAGTTTTCTAGACCTCGATTGATGGGATAGTGTATTTATCAAACATGTTTCTGTTCCATAGATGTTTTGGAATCTATTCCAGAATTATGTTACCAAACATGTTTCTATTACCAAATAATCCTGGAGTAATCTGGAGTAGAAGTACTACTTCGAATCAAAAGTAAAGAATCCAGAGCAGAAGTTTTATCAAACATGCTCTAAATAGGTGATGGATGTTTGGACTAAACATTGAGCCATTTGTAATTTTGTTAATGGGGTGAACTGTTGTTTACCAAAGAAACAGGTGAACCCAAACCTTCCAGATGTATTTTAAAAAAATTGTACTTTCTTCCATGGGAATGCTCCAACAGTGAGAATGGGCACTTGTTCTAATTCAACTATGGTTTGTGAGTTCTCAGGCTAAGAGCTTTCTTATTGGGGAATGAAGACTTATTAGCATAGGCTTATTTGGTTGCAAGGAAAATTAAAGGGAAATGAAAGGAATTGAAAATTTTCAAATATAAAAAGAAAATTTTTATAGTTATAACTCAACCTAATTGTATAAA